>CM062296.1:650215242-650283656 GCA_031216915.1 Pictodentalium vernedei | reverse complement strand
TTGAAGTGTTCTTTGGGGGTTGTCCCCCAGCCAAAAAAAAAATTAAATTAGCGTCCAAAAGAAGCACTCTGATGGCTTCTGGAGTGAATATCCTTTTGGTCCAAAAAACCCCCGCACGCTGTGCGGCTGTGTGAGTGGTAGAATTCTAGTGGACATGCTTGACAAACACAAGCTGGGGAGCGACCGCCCCTAACCCCCCCCCCCCCCCTTTATCCCCCCCCCCAAAAAAAGTCCCTGTAACCTTTTACCCCTAGGAGTCTTACCTTAAGTTCTCTGCTTCTCTTAGCTTCGACAGTCACTTCTTGCTTTCTCAAAAACCATTTGCCTCGTCCGGTGTTGAAAAGTAAGTCTATCCGACGGCAGCGAACGTTGGAGCAAAATGACATTGCGTAAAGCACGCTGGTGGTGCGCACCTCAACCGGTTTAACCGTGTTTGACCAAAGTTGGAGTACCGCTAAAGTATCTAGGAGCCAACTGTTTACAATTGCCTCTCGGTGCTCGATGATTCTCTCTGTATATACAAACTACCTAGGCCGACACTAAAATTGACACCGACACGGTGCGAACCTGGACCCCGAGTTTCATTAGAACTCAATAAATTAATAAAAATTAATCAGTGTGTGTGTGGGGGGGGGGGGGGGGGGGGAGTTGGGGGGGCACAAATCTTTAGGTCACCTTGTCAGTCTATTGTTATGGGCTATATAACTGCTAGATGAGGGGTCGGAAACTGCAAATTTATACACTAGCCTGAAAACAGAATGTTGCGAGAAGCCGGGCACACCGGCCCGATCATGGTTTGGGCCGGCAAGAGAAGATTTCAAGGTGATTTCGATCTGACACCCGATTTTGAGAAGATATTCTGTTCACAGTTCAGAAATTATCGAAAATTTATATTACTAGCTGATTGGCTCGGAATGCCCGGGCACAGATCTGTGCAAAGACCCACCCCCCACCTCCCCAAAACATTACAAAATAAATACCCGTGTGGAACACGAACACACATTCAAATTTTCATTCCGGTGGGACCTGTAACTTCCGAGATCATCACTGTGCGTGTGCGAAGCGGCACCCCAACTCCCAAGACTACGGTGGCAAATCACTACACGGTGGCCATTTACTATAAATCCCAACTTTGGTCCTGATCGACCCAGCAGTTTCCGAGATCTTTATTGCGCATGTGCGAAGCCGGATGCCACACCTCCAGTTTGCCGAGTCAAAAATCTTCCCGGGGTCTAACTGAATATGCATGCCAAATTTCGCCCCGATCCGCCTAACTCTTAGATGATCTAGTCTATTTGTTACAGACAGACAGACAGACAGGTACACTCTTTCGCAGACACACACACATAGCGCCCCCCCCCCCCCCCCTCCCCACCACATACACAAATAAACTCTAATGTATAGAAGAAGATTACATGTTCCACTAACAACAATTTTTTAGCGCTGCACTGGTTGTTTTTAATGTGTACCAATCAACAAATTACAAGCTGTTTTAGTATGACGGTCGTGAGTGACTTTGGTAGTTATTCTGTATGGTCCTTTCGTGTGTAGCGCGCGAATTTTGAACGTCCTGAGCCGATATCCCCGCTAGAGAGAAAATTCAGTGCGGAGATTCCCGTGGAATGGAAGTTCGTCCAGCTGAATTGTGTGTGTGTTTTGTCGAGTTGGAGTGAAAATAAAGGCATTCTCTGCAAGAAAATGCTAAGGGGTGCACTGCAGACTTGAAGTGTATTCATTTATGCATCGATAAACGTGCTATGCGAGCTGTCAACGCGTTTCGTTGATTTGAAACGAGTGGTTTCTAATTTCGTGGTATAAAATTTCGAGCTTTGGAAGTTTCCAGCCTTGTGTATATTTATAATACAGGAGGGGTATTTTGATGTTGGGTGCTTTTAGACCTTCTAGGTGCTATTTATCGCTCTAGATCAGGTCCCCAGACGCCTGTGCAATGACAGTGTTGAATGAAATGTTGATCAACCTGGCTTTTTGAGAGGAATAGAATAAATAAACTAAACAATCCCAAGAATGATTTTGTGAGTAATTGTATTATGCACACGGGAAAACGTGAGATTACATACACAAATGTATCAAAGTATTCATTCCCTGAATTCGATGCACTCCTGAAATATTCAACTTTCTGTTTCAGTTTCAAATTGTTGGTACTCACTTGTAACTCACGCACCTCTCGAGTGCGCTGCAAACTGTGTCTTCATTGGTCGAATGAAGATTGATTGACGTGTACTTTATCACAGAAGTTGACAGACTTGATAGAATACATTGACTGTTTTTTTCCTTAATAATTAATATATCGACTTCAGCTTCGATAATTTGATCCAATACCGTTTCTTACTTCTCACGATATACCGGTACTTTTAAAACAATACCGGTATTCATCTGGTACCATTCTCAATACCGGTAACTACCGGTTTACCGGTATACTGTGAAGCCCTGGGGGGGGGGGGGGGGATATTGCACAGTCGGCGGATTCGGAATTGGGATAGACGATAATATATTTTTGCAGGAAGGGAACGCATGAATGGCAGTGGTGAGCGTATTTTTTCTTCAAGAAGTATGAAAACTGAGGTAATGCCCGCCCTCAAGCCAAGATAAAATCTCAGAGGAGGGAGCGTATATCATTATAACTGGACAGCGGGATTGGAATGAAAAGTTTAGTACAGCGACTTCCAATTTTAATCCTGGGACCTGACATGTTAGCCCCAAGCAAGGTAATAAAATGGCGCCCTCCCCCAATCTAAAACACAGGTTAACTCGAAATTGGATTTCTCTGCGCTGATAACTAAATGCCGAGCAATGATAGTGCGTTAATTGGATTTCTGTGTTCATCCTATTAAATATCGAGAAGTTTCCGATCGGCATGTTACTGTCTGTTTAAAAATCATCCAATTTATCTCAGACTCGCCTATATTGATAATGTTCTTTTAAATGACCCCAACATGCCTTATTGTGCCCTTTATTTTGCCTTGTCTTTCTACTGCCCGAGCCTGGTCGGTATTTAATATGACCCAGATATATACCAAACTAGCAAATAAGTAAAAAGTTGACACAGCCAACAGATTCTCCAACTGCAAAATGCTGAACAATGAAATGGTTCAAGCCGTATATGAAAAAATCCAAACTGTGTGGAAGGACAAGGGTTACACAACACAGTAAACCTGTATTAAAAGCTCCTTGGGAAGGAGATTGAACTGGCCTTTGAAGACAGGTCTGCTTAATTTGTGTCAATGAGAAAGCAGTTTTGATTATACATGCCCTGGGCATTAAATAAGATATCATAAGAGATGTTTTATCACTTTACCATTTTGCCACATTTCAAAGGACATAACTCTGGAATGTAAATGTCATTTTTTTTTAATTTTTATTGGTGTTTAAGGTCACATACTTATGCACAATGGCTAATCGTGACCGTGACTGTTTTACGGGTGGAGGAAGCCGGAAACCCGGAGAGAACCACCGAGCAACGACGAGCAGCTGTCAGCTCTCCAACATCGTAACTCTGAACTCTGCACCGCAGCACAGGCAGGGTCAGATTGGTTGAAGACATGCGCACCATCGACGTGCAGTACGCCTCAGTACACAGCGTCATCGTGCCCCCATGTAGGCCATCGGGGTGAAGTGTCTTGCCCAAGGACACAACGCGGTTGCCGCAGGTGGGATTCGAACCGAGGACCTCTCGGCTTGCAGCCTGCACCTCTACCAACTGAGCCACCGCGGGTAAATGTCATAAACTGTGAAGATGGAACTTGACCTTCATTTCATGGTTGGTAGTTATGTTGCAAAATTATAAGGTTGTACATCAAAGCGAACTTCGGTTATCATCCGGGAACCATTGATTTCACCGCTTTGCAACATTTCAAGAGGCAAAACTCTGAAACGGTAAATGTCATAACGGTGAATATTTAACATGACCTGCATTTCAAGGTCGTACATCAAAAAGTACAAGAGTTATCAACCGAAACATTTGATTTTACTATTCTGCGACTTTTCAAAGTGCATACCTCTGGAATGGTAAATGCCATAATGATGAAAATCGAACTTGACAGGTATTTCATGGTAGGTAGACATGTTGTAAAATTATACGTCATACATCAAAGCAAACTAGAGTTACCATCTGGGACCATTTGTTTTGGACAGCCAGATGAAAAGAACACTAAACTGAGTTCCATATCAGAAATCTAAGCATTCTTGCGAGTGGCTTATGAGAAGATGATTTTTTAACCATTTAGGCTTAGGGAGCATTAACCCCACACCAAAGGGCACGGTAACTTTTTGGGAAAAAATTAACTCCGCCAACACGAAGATGGCACCAGCTTCATTTGAACAACGTAGAAAGGGTATACTCCAAAGATGCTCTGTGCCATAAATGAATGAATTTGTTGGCCCAGTGGTTAAAGAAGAAAAGTTTCAAATTAGTTGATGGAGTAAAAGAAAGATGACTCGGCATTTTCCCATCATTGCCAACAGTGTTAAAATGGGTATCCCCATACGGCACCACATGACAAAACCGATAGCAATTTTTTGGTCCATCTGATTCCACTGGACCAAAAAAAAAGCTGAATAACAAAACACAATATTGTTGTCTGCGCATTTTTTGAAGTAATAATAATGCACTAAGATAAATTTTGGACTCCCATAGAGAGCCCACATATTAAGCCAGGGACTCGATTTGAACAAACTTGAATCCGATACCCCCAGAGATGTCACATGCCAAATATGAAAGGATTCTGACTGGTGGATCTGAAGAAGATTTTTTAAGAAATTTTCTGAATTGCACGAAGTTAAATTTGCTCTCCAATAAAAAGCCCAAATATTAAACCAGGACCCGATTTGAACAAACTTGAATTTGACCACCCTAGAGATGTTGAAAAACAAATATCAAAAGAATCTGACTGGTGGATCTGAAGAAGATTTTTACGACTATTTCCCATTTTGCACTAAGCTAAACTTTGGGCTCCCAAATATTAACCCAGGGACCTGATTTGAACAAACTTGAATCGCCCCCCCCCCCCCCCCCGAGATCTTGTATACCAAATATCCAAAGAATCTGACTGGTGGATCTGCAGAAAGAGCCCATATATGAAGATAGGTTAGTTTGATTGAACACACTTATATATGCCCCCCACCCCTCCCCCTCCCCTCCCGGATGCTGTATACCAAATATCAAAAGATTCTGATCAGTGGTTCTGGAGAAGGTATATTCTTAAATTTTTGCAGATATGCTTACTCAGCCCCCCCCCCCCCCCCCACACACACACACCCATAGAACACCCTGACACAACCTATGGCAATTTTTTCCCCATTCTATTCTACTGGTCTAAGGATGCTTCAAACCAAATAAAGGTTCTCTGTTCTGTGTGGTTTGGGAAATGTATGCGTTTCAAATCTTTCCTATTTTTAGCCCCTGGGATTCCCACAGGGCTGTGAAAAAAAAGTTCAGGCATCAATCAAATACTTAAGACCCACTTATACAGCATGCTAAATTTGGTTCAAGTTGGGCAATCGCTTCTTGAAATACAAATTTTGGGTGGAGACTAGGATGAGTAAACTCCCACAGGAAGCCCAAATATTGACCTACATTGAACAAACTTTAATCTCCAACACCAAAGGATCTTCCATACCAAATATGAAGGCATTCTCTCTGGTGGTTCAGAAGAAGATTTTTAAATTTTTTTAGGCTTTTGGGGAATTAACCAGGGCCTGAAGATGGCAGCTGCTTCATTTGAACAAAATAGAAAGGGTATACTCCAAAGATGGTCTGCGCAATATATGTTTGAATTTGGCCCAGTGGTTTAGAAGAAGACAAGTTTCAAATGTTAACGGATGACGGACGTCAAGTGATGGCAATAGCTCACAGTGACTTGCTGTCAGGCAAGCTAAAAAGTAGGAATTTTCATAAAAATAAGAAAAATTAGAAAAATAAGAGTAGGCACCAAAAAAGAAGGAAAATTATGAAAATTGGGGCCAGTTGAAAGCCTGTCAATTGTATTATGCAGTCCACTTTAGAGGACTTTTAACACATGTATTGGTTGTAAGCCAGTATTATACCTGAAAAAAATGCACTTTCTATGGTGATTGCAGGGCGCACAATGGATTGTAATAGATTCCGCAATGAAAAACAGATAATTACACTAAAAGTTTGTATATAGAAAATTTATTTCCCTCATGTAATATGAAACAATGATTTACTAAATAACTTAAATGAAAAACACATCTAATATGGCTGATTATTATAATGTATAAAACAAATTTTCAACAATTAGTAACAATCACTTTCCAACATAATCGCAAAGAAGTACAGACAATCCCCCACCCCAATACTTTTAACAAAGGTTGACAAAATTCCCCAGCAAAATCCCTATGATAAAATCCCCCCCCCCCCCCGCCACACCCCCTGACTGACAAATGCACACAAACTCTCCCTTCTGTAAACTCCTATCTTGTCTTCACTTTTTGATTTACCTTTTAAATTATTTTAGTAATTTATTTGTTTTAACCCTTTACCCAATGAATCAGCCACAACCACATGCATAATATGCAAATTCAGTAGTTGAAAAAGTATTATTTTTCAAAAAATTTCAACAAAACCATATCATGTGAACCCTCGTTCCAATGAGGGAGTCACATGATATGGTTTTGTTGAAATTTTTTGAAAAATTATATTTAAAATAATAAATTTTGATATCATATGTGTTGGGTAAAGGGTTAAACTTCAGACTCTTACAATATACAATGCCTTGATGGTGTAGTTACTTTATTAGTCAATTGGAACCTGGACCGTGCAGGTTTCCAGAGCCTTCATCCTGATAATCATAACCAGTAGGGTGAGTTTAGTTTGCTGATATCTTCAAGTTATGGCAATAAACATGATAAATTAATGGCAATCTGTTTTTAGGCATATCAGAATTGTATCAAAAATGACAGAATGTAATGATAAGATACAAAATAGCAAAAGAAATTTATATAAATAAACAATAGCATAAATAACAATATATTCACTATTAAATCATTACAAGACAAAAAAAAATAACATTTTGAAGTAAATGGATACACATGAAAAATGTAAACCAATGAGCGTGCCTCAAAAAACCCAAGATAGACTTTACAAAATTGGCAAATGCATCCATGGTAGAGTAAGAGTGGATCCTTCACTTGTGTAAAAATCAAAATGTCAGGATTTTTCATGACAGATTTTCACAAAAATATCCAAGAACTGATTGGAAAAAATTCCATAATTTTCAATGCAACAAATTTATGTGAAATAATCTGCACATTCAATCCTTAACTAAATTACCCACGACACTTTCAAACAAAATTTGTGAATAACGACGTTTTTTTCATTTTTTGGGGTTAAAAACACAGCTTATGACTCTCATTGGAATGAGCACAATAACCTCATTCCAATGGGGTGTCATAAGCTATGTTTTCGAGACAAAAAAAAATAAAAAAATAATGAGAACTGAATGGTGATTTTTGTGAACAGCTCTGGTTGTTTTGGTCGTTGCATTGGGTGAAGGGCTACACGACCTTTTAAAAAGTAGGAAGTTTCATGTTTTAATGACATACTATAGATTATGACCCAGTATTGGAACAAGCTCAATAAAGGATCAAAATCTATGACTTGGAAGTTAAGTGAGAAAAGAAAAACAAAATTTGAATGACAAATATTGTGTAGACTGCATGACAGATTTAACCCTCTGCAACTGATGTAAAAATCCCCAAATTTTACGAAGGAAATTTTTTCAAAAATGCAACTGGGAATTTAACCAATTCAGTCTTGTTTGGCAGAGCTTGTTTAGCTCTGTCAAACAAGATTGAGTTGGTTAAATTCCAAGTTGAAATATGGGAAGAAACTGCATCTTGAAATTTAGATATTTTGACTTCAGTGTGCAGCAGGTTAACCCTTTATTTACAGAATCAACAGTATATGCCAGGCAATTTACAAATTAAGCAGTTGCAAAATAAATATTTTAAAAAAATCTTCAATCAAACTATACCACATTATCCCTTATTGGAACCAACTCGTTGAGAAATAATTTAGTAGGGTGGAAGAAGATTCCTGAAAGGAACTTGCATGCCTCCTCACAAATCAAGCTTCAGATGCCCTTCTCTAGGTCCACTTATGTGAATAACAGAGCTTTCTATTTCGCTGGACCTGCACTTTGGAATAATTTACCAGTTCAGGTTCAGGCATCAAAAGATCTCAACCAATTCAAAAAAAAAAATGTAAAAATCGCATCTTTTCAGAGGCTTTCGACAATACAGTACGTGGAGAGTGTATTTTCACTAAAGCACCCACAGAGTGGAGATTCTGCCCATGCAATAATTGCAAATTTGGTACAAACATAACAATCACAAGCAAAGGTCTGTGAAGGGTAGCATCAGCAAATTCACCTTCTGGGGACCTCATTTTGCTGATGACAGTCTGCTTATTTTCAGGCTTGAATATGACCCTGCAATGATGTACCAAATATCAAAAGATTCTGTCTAGTGGTTCTGGAGAAGAAGAGTACTTTTCACATTGCAACAAGTAAAACTTTGGGCTTCTGTATGGAGCCCAGATATGAACCGAAGGGCTTAATTTTAACAAACTTGTATCTTACCCCCTCTATGAATGCTTTAAACCAAATATCAAATGATTTTGATAGCTGATTGGAGGTTCCTAAGAAAAAGACTTTTTTGGAGAATATTCCTGATAATGCACAAAGGTAAAAGTCGGAAGCCTAAACATTAATCGAGGGACTTGATATGAACAATCTTGAATTTGTCCCCCGTAAGGATACTGTATACCAAATATCAAAAGATTTCGACTGGTGGAACAGAATAAGATTTTCAAAGACTCTTCCCCAAATTGCACTAAATTAAAATTCAAGCTCCCATAGAGAGCTCTATTATTAACTGATGGACTTGATGTGAAAAAAATTGAATCCAATCCCTGCAGAGATTCTGAATACCAAAAACAAAAGAGTTTGTCTAGTGGTTCTGGAGAAGGAAGAGTTTTAAAGATTACTCATCATATTGGACTGTGTTAAATTCAAACTCCAACAGGGAACCGAAATATTAACCCAGGGGCTTGATTTGAACAAACTTAGATCTGATTTCCCTAAGTATGCTGTATACCAAATATCCCAAAATTTGGACTGGTGGATCTGAAGAAGATTTTTAAAGATTATTCCTCATATTGCACCAAGTTAAAATTCGGGACCCCAAAGAGAGCCCAAATATTAACTGAGGAACTTGATTTGAACAAATTAGATCTGACCCCAAAAATGAGGTTGTATAACAAATATCATAAGATTCTGATCTGCAGTTCTGGGGAAGATCATTTAAATTTTTTCAGCACCTTTTCGAACCCCCACCCCTGCCGTACACTATGACACTGCAATAGCAATTCTTTTTACCATTCCATTCGACTGATCCTAAGGATGCTTGACAGCAAAAAACAATTCTCTGTTCTGTGCAAGTTAGGAAATATGGGCATTAGAATATATTTCTGCTTTCAACTCATGGGGTTCCCATATGGACATGGGAATATTTTTTTGTTGCTTGTTTACGTTCTGATGCCTCAACAATATCAAATTTGCTTCAAATTGGCTCATGGTTATAGAAAAAAAAAATTTCAGTGGGGCCAAAAATCTTGCCCCTCACATAAGAAATAGCAAATATTGCATCTTCATCTGAACAAATTTGATTTTTACATCTCAAAAGTACGCTCAATGCCAATTATCATGTCACTGTACTCATCGGTTCATGAGAAGATGATTTTTTAAAATTTGAGAGCAATTTCTCCTAAGCTGTGTCTATGGGGCAGAGCATGTTCATTTGAAGTGGATTAAAACATGATGCCAGAACAAACAATCACCTCATATTTAACTGAATTTGGACCTGCCGTTTTGGTGGAGAAGTTACGAACACCATGTTCATAGATGACAAACGACATACAGTGGACGGTGAATGATCACCATAGCTCGCCCTGACCTTCAGTCAAGAGAAATATAAATTATTTCTCATTATGCTATGCCAAATTCATTGATTTTCCATGCATGGAAAAAAGTTTTTCTAATTCCAGTATTTGCTAATGTTTTCAGGACTGCAGAAAGACTGTTATTACTAATACACCTGAGATAATAAGAAAGGATTGCTCAGAAAAATGTGGAAAATCATTAACAAACTTTCTTTTGATGAAATAATCATTTTACCGTGAGAAAACTTGAGGAGCATCAACAACTGTATCATGACCAAAACATAAGTATCATGTCAAGTTTAGCCAATCATTTACATCTATGGTGCCCACTTTGGACCACTTCCAGCACACGCATAGGTTACTTGGTCTTACTGAACTGACTGGGTGATGGAAGCCCATGTTTGGGCTCAAATAAGAATACTGGTACTGCAATAAACAGGCTTTATTTTCTGTCAATGTGCTTCATATTCTCCTAGAAGCAAATAAATTTTGTACATATCGATTTGTCTTGTTACAATTTATTGGAGAGTGCCAATGGGCACTCTCCAATAAACTATAAGAAGGCAAAGACGTGAACAAATTCTGATGATGAGAATTAATTCAGCACTCTACCAATTAACAAGTGAAAGAGAACTGGTTTTCTAAGAGAAACAGGCACTGCTCTGCTTTCCAGGGTTCAAACTGAGAGATTGACACAAGAAAAAGAAACAATGAAAGTGTCAATGACACTGTAGCTAAACTTGTGTAAGACATATACATGTATAGCATGTGACACAGCAATGACACACATCTAGGTAATGTCCTGATAACAAAGGTACATATAAAGTATTGTAACGGTCTGTACATAAATGCTGACCGTAGCCTGTAACAAATGTATAGGTAAAGTATTGTAAAGGTGGCGACAGTTAGATGCTAAACTAGAAAAGAAATCTTTGAGTCTCAGAGTGGGTCTGACTGAACTCAAAAATATTTGTTCTCATAGCACAGTGATAACAAAGGCACCCAAAAACACGATTTCCTGTCCCAAATGATAACAAAGGTACCCAAGAAGTTTTGTGAAGATCGGTTCATAAAAACAGCCTCTAGCCCGAGCCGTATTGACATGTGCTCTTACTGTGTATAAGTAGCACTGAATAAATCAAAGTTCATCTAATTTGCATAATTTTCTGCTCGAGATAAAACCCTGTATTATATGTGATGTATTCCATGTTACTAAACATTCGTCCCAAGGTGATAACAAAGGTACCCAAGAAGTTTCGTGAACATCGGTTCATAAATAGAGCCTCTAGCCTGGGCCGTATTGACATGCGCACTTTCTGTGTACAAGTATCACTGAATAAAATCAAAGTTCATCTGATTTGCATAATTTCTGCTTGAGAAAAAAAACCTGTATTATATATGTGATGTGTTCCATGTTACTAAACATTAATTCAAATCAGAACCTTCATACAGAAGTCCTGTACAAAAAAACAGAATGCACAACTTTTGGTATAAAATGGCTGCAGGCGGCCATCTTGAATTGTGGACCACACCCAAAAACACTCGTTCTCGTCCCCTGTGATAACAAAGGTACCCAAGAAGTTTCGTAAAGATTGGTTCATAAATACGGCCTCTAGCCCAAGCCGTACTGAATTGTTGATGGACAGACGGATGACAGGCCATGGCATAATCTCACATCTGACTTAGGTTAAAATTGAGCTGAAAAGGAATCGGAAATGAACAGTTTTGCATTTTTTTTTAGGAACTTTATTTTGAGATTCTACAATAATGTGGGCAGAAAAGTGAACAGAGAATTCTGATTTTGTTGACAATCCTGTCCAAACTGAGGAGACATTTTTACTGAAGCACAAGAAGACTGGTTGGAATTTTTTGCAAATGTCCCAAATTTAATTTTTGCTGTTGTTTAAACTTTTGCACACGTAAAAATACCCTATCATTCAGATATCAACTGGCAGAAATTTATTATTTATTGGTGTCTAACATCAGTATCAGCATGTATGGCTCTTTCGTGACCACTTCACAAGTATAAAGTCAAGTTTGATCAGGCATTTGTACCAAGACCAGGCAGCTGAAAACTGATTTTTAAATAATTTTGAAAAATGGAAATATGTGGGAATTTGACTTTTAGGGAAGGAAAGTAAGTCTATTTACCTAACATCACTTAGCAGACAACACTTTTATTCCTTTTTTACCTCAAGTGAAATGAGCACAATAAGGTTCAGTGTTCACACTGAAAACTAGATCAAAATTTTCTGGTGCCAAATTTTTATTCATGCTGAATATTTTTGTGCCAAACAAAATGTTTTGGTGCAAAAACGCTAATGGGAGGGGAGGGGAGGGGAATGGGGTGTTTTACTCTGATCCTCCTTACCACTCACTGACAATTGGTGTTGAAAGTTTGTCGAAACACATTTTCCAATGCCTTATTGACAAAAGAAGAAATAACATTTTCTTTTTTTCTGTTTTGTCATCGAATCATCATCAAAATGTCTTTCCTTTGCAAGTGAAAGAAACTTTTTGGTGCCAAAACTTTAGCCAATGAAGATTTTTTGGTGCCAAATAACATTTTCTAGTGCAATTGGCTAAACAGGCACCCAACAGCGTGAACACTGATAACGTTGCTCCAACAAGAGCAGCTATGTTTTGGAGGGAATGATTGAAAACAATAAAATTTGAATGGCGATTTATGTGAATAGCACTGGCCAGGTTTGGCCATTACATTTGTCAAAAGGATATTCATTTATTGGAGTTTAATGATACTTTCAATGGCCAGGGTCATTCACCTTGTGTCGGACAGTTTTACAGGTGGAGGAAGCTAGAGTACCTGGAGACAACGACTGAGCAGTGGTGAGCAACTGTAAGACTCCCCTATGTACAACATACAGCATGCCTTAGCACATGGCATCACCATGCCCCATGTGGGCAATCAGGATTAAGTCCTTTGTCCAAGAACACAACACAGTTATGCCTGATGGGGATCAAACCATGGACTTTTCAGTTTGAAGTCCAATGCCATAACCACTAAGCCACGGCGTTCCCCATCAAAGGGATAAATTCAGTTCTACATTCTGAGGTGCAGTATAATGCACATACATCTTTGACAAAGATACTGAGTTATCCTTGTGTTTTCCAGGGTGTGTGTGAATTTACACTGGTTTGGGAACTCATACACCCTGAGGCAAAGCCGAAGGGTGTATGATTTCCCAGACTGGTGTAAACTCCTATACACCATGGAAAACACAAGGATGACAGATTTATTTCCAAGAATTTTAGTGCACTTAATACTTTAACCTAAATGTGGAAAAAAATGACCGAAAATTTGTACTTTGTAAGTTTCCTAATAAAACCAGACAAATATGAATGTCATAGGCACTGGCTCAATGAGCCAGTTCCAATGACATCCATATCTGTAATATTTTATTACACATAAATATTAAATTTCCTGTATTTATATTTTTGTTCTAACATAACCAAGCAGAAGGTATGAATTAATAATTAAAAATGGGTACTTTTTTTAGCCATATAGCCTGCTATTGTGTATTCTTGTTTTTACACCATGGTTAACCAGTGTAAAAAAAAGCTGCTGTGAACTGCAAGTTACACCATACCTCTCAGTCAATCAAAATACAGTGTTTTGTTTTCATTTGGAAATAAACTTTTTTATCTTACAATCAACATGTATTTTGTCTGTATTAACTCCGCAACTGTCATGTATCCGACCCCCTGATACAGATGTTTGTATCAGGGGGGGCTGATACAAGCACATTCTTTTCATGCGAGTTCCATTTTTTTTTTTTTTGTTCATCAGTACGAATAAATAGTTCGTTATATATTCGTCTACATTCTTGACTTATTCCCAATATATTGCAAGATAAAATGATTATTACCATTATGTAGATGTACAAAATATGTATCCGAGTCGAGCTCCATGTTCTAAGGGCAGATCACGGTGAGTCGAAGACGAGTCATAATCTACCCTTAGAACCTGGAGTGAGACTCGGATACATATTTTGTACATCCACATAATGGGAATAATCTCTTTATCTTACAATCAACTGATTTTTCCCGCGATACAGGCTAAAACATCTATACTGATTCAAATTTTTTTATCAGCCACATAACATCTGCGAGCACGTACAGTCATTTGATTCAGAAATTTTTAGGTGTACTCATCAAAAACTGATTGCACCTGCAGAGGTCATAGTTTTGATAACAGTAATTACAAACAAATAAATCACCAACTCAACAAAATGAATTAGATCAGATCAATTTTTGCCATGATGATAGCTGAAAAATAAAACAAAGAGCCACACAGCGGAAACACAACTATAAACTGCAGAAGTTTCAGTACAAGCGAAACAATAAATGGGGATTACCTCATACACAGCTCAAGAATGTAATACCATGACGTCATGATGATCTTCATTCATAAAAGGCAATTTACATGCTGAATGAATGTTGTCAAAATGTATGCGAACAAGTCAAGAAAGGTAAGAATATTGTAAGCTAAATTGGATATTACCACAAAGTGGGTTTTCCAAGATGGAAAGATAAATTTGTCATTACCACTGTGTGTTGATTGAGAAACATGTATCAAGCACCAATGGTGTTCCTATTATGTATTGTGACTTGCTCTTAACCCTTTTACTGACACACCCACTTTAGCCATATATGGAGAACCTCTATGTATGCATGTATACAAGGATGTTTAATAAGATTTTTTAAATTATTATTATTTATTATTTATTGGTGTTTATGGTCATAATTTTGGCACAATGGCTAATCATGACCACAACATGAGTATCAATTCAAGACCAGGGGTGAGTGTTAGTAAGCCATGTTGCCCATTTTAGAGAGGGTTTGCACTTCCCAAGCATTGGTGAATGGGTCCTATTTTACCAGTAAAACAGAGCCTGTTTACCGTAGTGAACAGGCACTGCTTCACTTAACAGGGTTCCTGTGGGGAGATTTTTGAAATATTTTAAACTGTATCATCTGATTGATTGTTGGAAAGGGCTCTTAGAGCCCTTTCCAACAATTAATCAAATGGTAGGTTAGATCTGCACACACCATAACATACAGATAATCAACATAGAATAGGTGACAATAGTCGCTTTCGGCAGCTTAAGTGTTAAGGGCTTGCTGTGATATTGGAACACCATCTTGGCTTGATACAAGTTTCTTGATCAACACATAATGGTGATAACATATATTTCTACACATAGTGGTGATAACATATATTTCTCATGTTCCTAAAATATTAACTGTATGATAAATCTAATCATTTTTATTATGCCTCACGTCTGTGACATCTGTAATCTGACACCTTCTAAAAGCATAGTACTGGAGTTTTTGGACAAAACACGGGTACTATCGGAATGTTCTTTCCTGGAGACATGAGAACAAAGAAAATGTAAGCTCCACTTCCATTGATCAGCATCGACTATGCAATCTCTGATTGGAACGCCAAACACTGGCACCATGTCTGTTTAACTTTTTTCGTCACCGATTTATTTACATATTTATTTATTGGGGTTTTAAGGTCACATATTCGTCACCGATAGACACAAACTTACCAACAAAAATGTCATCTTCAGTGGGCGTGTTTTCAATTTTAACTGCAAACAATGAATTCAAAAGGATGAGAAAAATTAAAAACCCACATGTTGTTCACCACTTAGTGAACAATGAATATGACTTCAATCAATTTTATTTCCACAAGTTTAGTATTACTGCTCGACCTTACTGAGTGTCCGCCTCAAGTTCAAAATAAATTGTTTCACTCCACTTAATTCTAACAACTGTCGTCATCCAAGAAACATGAATTTATATTCCATTATACCACTTATCACACAAGCATTAATAATGAATTATAACATGAACAGAACAGCATGATGCAGTTGTAAACACTGACATTTGGTGATATTGAAACTCTCAAAACAATGGCACTTGTAACAAGTCATTTTCAAATTTGGTGATCTGGAAACTCCTGAAGAGATGTCATTCGTTCGAAATGACGTCGCTAAAAGCATGTTTCTGTATTCGACTGCATTGTTATAAGATTGATGGCACATTGCAGTTAACGCTTAACAATGAAAGCTATTTTCTGTTCGGCATAATATTTGCTGCTTCAGGTTTTATTTTAAAAATCACACAAACGCAGGTACTATCGACCGACAGAACATGAAAAGAAATGTTCTAATATTATATTATATAATACCTTGTGCCTACTCTAAGAACAGGTAGGCCTGAGGCGTGATGTACACATTATTAGTCACACCATGCTGTTGATACATAAAAGTGGTAAACAGACCTGGAAATAAAGGGCTTATATTGTAACCTCTTGGCAGGTTATGCCCTATAGCATGCTCGTAACCCATAGGAAAAAGGTATTGTTCCCATATTTTACAACTGACGTAACCCACAGGTAACCTAAATGGTCATTCATGAGTTATTTCCAGGCCTGGGTACACCAGGTAAGCTAGAGGTGAGGTACAGTATTACACAGATTTAGTAAAATACAGACGCAGCAATATTGCTGCCTTGAACTATATGCAACATAGACCAGTATACTGGACATGGTGATAACGCCATGCGCATTCATAATAGTGTCTTTTGACAGCCAGAGAGAGAGAAGCTAAACAGTAAAATAATACATGTATAAATATGTATTTAAATGAATATAACATACACATTCCAAAGTCACTATTCTAGAGTGAGTGCAGTTAGAATTCTAGATCCTCAAATTAATTTATTTATTTATTGGTGTTTAAGGTCACATACTTTTGCACAATGGCTAATCATGACAACATGGGTATCAACTCAAGAAAAAGCACATCCTAATTTATTTATTTATTTACTTGATTTTCCGACACTTTTGACAGCCAGGGTCACCTCAAGTCGGACAATTTTACAGGGGGAGGAAGCCGGAGTACCTGGAGAGAACCTCCGAGCAACTGTCAGACTCCTCAACATACTAACTCTGCACAAGCAGGGTTAGCATTGGTTGAAGACAAGAGCATCATCGATATGCCTCAGTACACAGCGCCACTGTGCCCATATGTGGGCAATCGGGATGAAGTGCCTTGCTGAAGGACACAACACAGTTATCCCTGGCGGGGATCGAACCGTGGACCATTCGGTTTGAAGTTCATTGCCATAACCACTGATCCACTGTCCTCCCAAGCACAATGCAATAAATTTAGGCGTTCTATTTGTTATTTGCATTCTGTTGACAGAAATGAAACAATGTCTTTATTTATTTATTGGTGCTGAAGGTCACAATTTTTTACACAATGGCTAATCATGACTGCCAAATGGAGATAAAGTCATGTTTAATCAATCGTTTATACCCAAGTTGCCCATTTTAGAGGACTTTCACCCTCAAGCACTGCTGACTGGTTCCTATTTTACCAGTAAAACAGAGCTTGTTTACAAGTGTATACAAGCACTGCTTCAATTCCCAAGGTTCCCATGTGGGAAAAACTGTAAATTATAGATAATCTATCACATTAATAAAAATTCTAGTACCTCCAAAAAGAATGCATCCATTTCTGAAATCACCGGTGGATAGGCAGAAACTGAGAAATAAAAAATTATATCTGGTAGCATTTTTTTAACCAAGTCAATCTTGTTTGACAGAGCTCAACACAATGTTCAGTGATTGAAATAACATGCATCTAGTTCAGTATGCACACAACACTATTGCAATGTCTAGACCAGTATGTCAGGCTATGCTGTATTATTCCCATGTCTGATATGCTGGACTACGCTGCATAATTTATAGAATGAAATTTTGATATTTTGACATGCCGAGGGTTAACTCCTTGTGCTGCTGGAGGATATTCCTGCCCAGGACATAATTTCTCTTACCACTGAAAGACTTATCATTTTGGCACATTTAATCAAATTTTCAACATTGAAATTGCATGGATTTTTCAAACAATGATTTCTTGAGTTAAATTTTGATGCATTTTTCATCGAATCTAGTCATGGCTGCTTCAAGGCAGCCATGACTAGATTCGATGAAAAATATCTTAAAAATACTCAGTGGGTTAAGAGTTCAGGTAACTTTCAGTTCCTATGGCTTTATCATGATCGCAACACAAGTGTAAAGTGAGTTTAGCCAACCATTTATACCTATGTAGTCAACTTTAGGGAACTTACACCAGAGCACTGGATCCTGGATCCTATTTTACCAGGAAAGCCCGACTTGATTGCCACATTTGACAAGCACTGCTCCACTTCCAGGGGTTCTATCTGTGAGCAGAAAAAAATGTGATCAAACATTTTCTTTCAATTTCAATTTCTCTGATTTATTTATTTATTGATGTTTAAGGTCACATATTTATGTACAATGGCTAACCATGACCGTGACAGTTTTACGGGTGGAGGAAGCCGGAGTACCCGGAGAGAACCACCGAGCAACGACGAGCAGCTGCCAGCTCCCCAACATCGTAACTCCGCACTGCAGCACAGGCAGGGTTAGATTGGTTGAAGACATGTGTACCATCGACGTGCAGTACGCCATAGTACACGGCGTCATCGTGCCCCCACGCGGGCAATGGAGATGAAGTGTCTTGCCCAAGGACACAACGCGATTGCCGCAGGTGGGATTCGAACCGACGACCTCTCGGCTTGCAGCCTGCACCTCTACCTACTGAGACACCGCGCTCCCAATTTCTCTGATATTGATGAGTACTTGTGGTGAGGCAGCTTAGGCCACACAAAGTTGATTATCAGTTTCTCAGGCCATTTTTTTATAAAAAAGCATGTGGGCAGGCATTTTTTTAAAAAATTTTTTATTTCTATTTATTCTCACTCCGGGGATGGAATTACCACATAGTTTTATGTTTTCAGGCAAACAAAATGTACCACCTGCTTTGTGAATAAAGCCCCAGATGCACATCTTAAAAGCCACGATCTGATTAAAAAGAAAGAAAAATAGATCTTTTTTTATATCCTGAAAGATGATGAATTGTAGTTTTATTCCAAATAAAAAAAATCTTATAGATATTAACCTTATCTTGTTTTATGTCAATCAAAAATGCATTTTTATAATAATAATGCATACAAAACAACAGAGTTCTACTGTTTTCAAGGAATAAAAGGCAACACAAATAAATCACCAGCAACTTTTTCTGGAACTTTGTAAAACAGATGCAAATTATAACAGGTGACAGGCCGACATGTGTGTATACAGTATACACAGGGATGGGGTGACGGGTGAGGGGGGGGGGGGGGGTGGGGGGGGGGGGGGAGCTTGGTATTTAGCTCACTCCACGGTTGGATATATACTTATACTCACATCATGGTTGGATATATACTTATACTGTGCATCAACAACTAGGTAGGGTATCTGTTAGTCAGTGTTCTGTATAATTGCCTATTGGGCCCTAAAGTTTATACTGACCTCACATATGCAGACATAGGCTGAAGTATACCCAGTGGGTCAAGAAGAGGCATATCATCAAATGAGGGTCGATATCACTCCGTGCTTACTGTATATACTAATATTCAGTTCTAACATGGCATTCTGATTCTGATGATGGCCACTTGGGTTTAAAACTATTAAAACAGATCCACTGTATATTGTATGTAGATGATAACATTTCAAAGAACACTGCACTTCAACAAATATTTACTATCCATCTCCCAAGAAGTAACGTTCCTCCTCACTCTCCAGCTCTTAGAGGTCCTGTTTCAAAATTCCCCATTTTCAAATCTAATCTCCCACTTTGTTGTCAAGGATCAGATTCAGGCTTTTCAAGTGGGTTAGGTGAAACTAGTATCTTAGGGGAGGGGAAATTGCTTGATAAAATTCATGGGTGCAGCTGGTCTCTACTCTGTAAGACACCTATGTCTTGTCCAAAGTACTCCTGCAGTTGATATTTATTATTTTTTGACAAAAGGTTATCACCATAAAGCTTTGGTAACAGTAGTGGTTGGGTTCCCCCGGGAAGTGACGCAGTGCTTGTTTACTGTGGTAAACAAGCTCTGTTTTTACTGGTAAAATATGACCCAGTCACTAATGTTTGGGGTGCAAGTCCTCTAAAATAGGCAACATGGGGTATAAACGATTGACTGACCATGACTTTATCTCCATGTTGTGGTCACGACTAGCCAATGTACACAAGTATGTGACCTTAAACACAAATAAATAAATAGTGGTCGGGTTTACATCAATTCAGAAAAAATATTTTTTGCTTTGAAGACTGAGTCGGTCGATGTGGTTGTGTCAGTTTGGGACTCGATTTCATTTTTTGGCGAATTTTCAATACAGAATTTGGACTATTATTTTCGAATTCGGTGACCACATCATAATGACATTCACATTTGCCTGTGGGAACACGCATTGAAAGCTACTGGAGTCTCTCGTTTTACCCACGAAACACTCAATATGCGAAGAACGATACTACTCAAACTTGATTTCCCATGGCCCACACTTCCTGAGCACAGTCCTATGAACAGTTCATGTAGGCTATCGTTTGGATTAAAGTCATCAATTATACACTTGTCCAAAACAATGTGTAACGCAAATTTTATTTACACTGATATTAAGTAAGGCATCTTAAATGACTGGGCTTTTATTTTATTTTTGTTTTGCTTCTTTGTTTCCAGGAACGAGTTCAATAAAAAAAATGCAACAGGGAAACCAGCTCTGTTTTGAACAACAGACAAAATGCACCAAGACATTCTCCCACAACAGACAATACGCTCTGAGAAATTTGCCCCAAGAGACTAATTTTAATAATAGGTCTACAAAATTATTCATAATTTTTTAATTTTGTACCACACCTGGTACCAGTATGTGAGATATGTGAGAAGCCTTTCCAAATGAATGTTGGACGATTCAGCACTTGAACGAATTGACATTAAAATACCAATTCCAATTGCAGGAAGTATGTCGGACATTATTTGCTTTATAAGCACTCCACTTCTCCCAAAATTCAACACCAACAGTGAGCTGCAGTCAGTGGCAGAATCTGGCTTTTCTACATAGGGACGAGTTGACCAGTTCAAACTAGGCAGGTGAACGTATTTGGGGTGATGCGCTGTGAGATTGTATTGCCTTGATCCATGTACCTATGGGCTTCAATCCCATGGATCAAACCGTACAGGTTTTACCAAAACCACTGTCAGGCATATCCCGAAACCTTGGTTTACATGTCAGTCCGTCAGATGTGGCAATTAGTGAACTAACTGTTTCAGTTTCCTATTTCTTCTAATTACATACACCAATGATATAAACAAGAAACAACTGTTTCATGTTCCAATTTTTCTTCGATAGGACAACGATGCTGTTCTCATTTCACAATAAATTAAATAGTGTTGTGTTTGTATGGCTTGGGATATGGCCGGAATGAAATGGAATGGATTCAAATGTTTCTTAATGCCTTCAATATTTTCATTTTTGGCTTTTATATTGCATATTGTCAAGTGACGTGTCACTTTTGCAGAAACTTCAAAACCCAATAGGCAATAAAAAGTTTGCGTGTGCAACAAATTAGACCATGAGTGTGGGCCCAAGAAACAGAAGTTCTTTTTTTCAAGGCTTACATGAATCTGTCATCTTGTCACTATACTCCAATAGGTACATTTCTTGTGGAAAATTTTAAAATAAATTTTGCAAAATTTTCTTTGGAGGAAAATACGCAATTCTTATAAGTAATACATGCAACGAAAAAATAATCAATTAGTAAATGCTATTTACTCTTATTTGATGCTCTTGTATTCTGTCCTTGAAAGTGTCCAAAAAGAAAAAAATGAAGAAGGGAGTGGAGATAGGAAGTTACTACAGAGTGAAAAAAATTTACTACAAAAACAAATGCACACTCTTAAGTTTCCAGACGGACAATAAATATCAAATGATGAGATAAATGACATGTACTGAGAGGGTAGTTTGGTCCTCTGCAATCTAGCAGGAAGATGTCTTCTTGCACAATTACTTGCTTAACCCTTTACCCAATGCACGAGATATAAAAATTTATTATTTTAATTATTGATTTTTAAAATTTAAAAAAAATAAATTCTATCAAAACCATATCATGTGACCCCCTCATTGGAATGAGCTCCACAAGCTCGTTCCAATGAGGGTTCACATGATATGGTTTTGCTGACATTTTTGGAAAAATATATTTATTTCTCTGCTTAATTTGAAAATTACGTTGACGGATGCAGCCAATTTGCTGGGTAAAGTGTTAACTCCCCTGCACACTGCAGTCAGAATATCCTATAATGCACCTAGCAACTTAACCAATCCATTCTTGTTTCATTCATTGAGCTGTCAAACAAGACTGATTGGGTTAAACTCCAAGTCGCAATATGGGAAAAAACTTCTGCTTGGAATTTCCGTACTTTGACATCAATGTGTCAAGGGGTTAACCAGCAGATATTTGATGACACAAGCAAATCTGCAGTTCACTGACCATTGACAGTCCATCCAATTGTAAAAGAGCAGCAAACTTGTTGTTCCCAATGTGGGGGAACCAAGACATTTCTGGGAATAAGAATGAAAAAGTATTGCTTCATACCACTCAAAGCAAGTGGCTTGTGGGTAGTCTATGAAGTGATCCATAAACAGTAAATCTGCTAGTTTATTTATTGAGGTTTAAGGTTTACTCGCAGAATTTAAAGATATATTCTGTCAGCACCAACAGCATGAAGTCAAGTTCAGCAGTTTAATTGTATTTCCATGACCCACTCAGCAGAACTCACACCTCAGCATTTGTTACGTGGTCCTTTTATACCAACTCAGTACCCTTCTATCACAGTTAACCATTTACCTAACATGAAGGGCAGACAACACTTGCAAACAAAATTCTTGAATAGGCCACACAAAGTAGAGCTTCTGTTTCTCAGGCCATTATTTGTGAAATTGCATGCGGGCGAGCGGTTTTTTATTTTATTTTTTATTTCAGTAATTACTTCTTAGCCATCAAAAGTCATGTTCTTGGTTCAAATTTTAGGCCTCATAATCTACAGAATAGCATGGGTGGTGGTGTATTTCATCCCTTGAGTGCAAGAAGGCTTTGCAATGCTAAAGCATGGCTGGGCCCTCAAGCAGGGATTTTGCTACCCTATTCAGAAAGGATTCTGGGCTTTTGTTTTTGAGAAAAATTTGTATCGCAGAGGACCAGAACTGGGAAAATTTCTAACTGTCTTTGCAGCCTTTTAAAGTTCACCAATTTCACTGAGGTCACCAACAAGCCTAAATATAAGCAACCTGTCATTTGCAAAATGGGGTCCCCACAGGGTGAATTTGCTGATGCTATCCCATACAGTGGGCCAATTTATCTTCCAGGTACATCTTTCTGTTTTGGTTTGAGACCTTGATTCAGACTCAGGTTCACAGAGGGTAAATTTTGTGATGCTACCCTGTGCAGGGTAGCATCACCAAATTCACCCTCTGGGGACCTCATTTTGCAGATGACAGTCTGCTTATTTTCAGGCTTGGTCACCAATGTCCAAAAATTACAGGAATGATCACAAATTAGAGAGCATAACATGTAATTTGGTTTCCTTTTTATGCTTTCTGTTCAATTTCATAAGTAATTTAAGCTGAAAAAGCTCCCAAGATTTTTTAAACAATTTTGTTTCACACTCACAATCCTGTGGCTTTGCAGATGTTACTAAGCAAGTCTTGGCTATCTATAAAGGCTGCCAAGAACTAACTGCAGCACAGTTTTGTGTGTGATACTTAATGTCTGGTATCGGTGGAATCACATTTCTGAAATAATTAATTTATGTTAGTACCCTTGTAACTTTGACGATTTTGATGGAATGGGAATTTTGATGTTCGGAATTTGGAAACATCATGCCCAGAGGTAGTAAATGATAAAAATCACTGTCTTGTTTGTACTGTTGTACTGTTTTGCAGGAATAGGCCGATATCCACCTATTGGTTGACCAATACCAACTCACCCTGTCTGAACAGCAAATCAAGCTTCAGCACAGAATACATGTAGTAACAGTACCATCTGATTAAATATTGGAATGGGGTAATACTTTTTGCCGGTAAAAAGGACGGTATCCGGTAAAAAGGACGGTAAGTGTATAAAAACTATGTTTTAAAGTATTAAAAGTACCTCTGAATGTGTAAAAAGTGATTTTTTAAGGAAGCTTAAGCAATAATAAGGACAGAGAAGAAAGATTAAGTATTTTTTGTTTCATTGTAGACTATTTTCAAGACAAAATAGATCATCTTTCCATCGACACTGATCGACACGCCATTTTGTGCAAGGAAAACAACGATTTCGCTGTGGTGCACGGCGGGGTGAATGTTATCATACTTGCTCGATGGAGGTGTAATTAAGTGTAACTAATTCGTGTGCGTAACATTTAGATGTTTCTGTTCACCACGAGGGGATTTAACAGAAAGGTGTTGGGGAGAGAAACCATTTATAATTTGAGAAGAGACTACAATAAAACAAACAATACTACATGTTCGTTATATATTTTATTATTGCGTACGCTTCATTAAATTGTCACTTTTCACACATTCAGCTGTACATTTAGTACTTTAAAACATAGTTTATACACTTACCCACCTTTTTACCAGCAAAAATTTGTGTTCAAGCTATTTTTTAAACAGGGGTTCATAACTTATTTTCAGTTAGCGTTTCGCCAAACACATGCCGAGGTGATAATAAATATTAAAACCAACCACGCATCAGTGGATACTAGTTCTAGATTCCTGTATGTCCTTCCCCAATGATACTCAAGGCGCCTATTAAGACTGGAGTGCCTTGTTCTCACTCCACCAATCTCTATGTGTGAGCTCCCAGTGGTAGGCCGGGGGGGGGGGGGGGGGGGGGGGGGGGGGGGGCTGAGGGCCCCCAAATGCACACCATAATTAACTGTTTTCAACCCCCACGTTTCCCCAGGAGACACTAGAATTGAGCTCAGAGATTCAGAATTTGAAGAAAAAAAAATATCCTGGGGGAGGGCTCATAATCGTGGGAGGGAATACGCACAATTCCATAGTTCAAGCGTTATAATGATCTTGTCCCCCCCCCCCCCCCCCAACCCCCCTCCGCCCACCATTTCAAAAATATGAAATGGATTTTTTTATCTTGTAGGGGCATAGCCAGGATTCTATAATGGAGGGGGCATTTTTTTTTTGGGGGGGGGGGGAGGGGGCAATCATGATATTTGGAAGGTCGTTATGGGGTTTGCCCCCCACCCCCAAAAATGCAAACTGGCACATACTGTTTTTAACCCCTACGTTCCTTCAGGAGGCACCAGGATCGATCTCCCCCAGGGTCTAGCAACTTAACCTTCTTCCCAGTGGTGGGATGTGGGTGGGGCTCCCAAATGCAAAGGTTGAGTTGCTGGAAAATATTGTATGATCTTCTCCTGGGGAAACGTGGGGGTTAAAAACAGTAAAGTTACGGTTTGCATATTTAGGACCTCGCACCCCCCCCCCCCCCCCCCACTCCCCCCTGGGCCCACCACTGTGGATTGATGGAATGAGCACAAAGGGCCCTAGTCTTAACAGGCTCATGTGGGTATCACTGAGGTGGCCCTTACAGGAATCTAGAACTAGTATCCACTGATGTATGTATGGTTTTAATATTTATTATCACCTCTGCATGTGTTTGGCGAAACGCTAACTGAAAATAAAATATGAACCCCCGTTTAAAAAAAAAAGAAGCTTGAACACAACTTTTGCCGATGAAAAAGATGGTAAGCGTATAAAAATGTACCTCTGAAAGTGTGAAGTGACAATTTAATGAAGCGTGCGCAATATAAAACGAAGATTAAGTATTGTTTGTTTTATTGTAGACTATTTTCAAATTATAAATGGTTTCTCTCCAAAAACACTTTCAGTTAAATCCCCTCGCGGTGAACAGAAACATCTAAAATTAGCTACACCTCCATCGAGCAAGAATGATAAAATTCACCCCATCGTGCACCTCAGTGAGATCGTTGTTTTCCTTGCACAAAATGGCGTGTCGATGGAAAAATGATCTGTTTTGTCTTGAAAATAGTCTACAATAAAACAAACAATTCTTAATCTTCCTTCTATATACTTATAATTACGTAAGCTTCCTTTAAAATCACTTTTCACACATTCAGAGGTACATTTAGTACTTTAAAACATAGTTTTTATACACTTACCGTCCTTTTTACCGGATACCGTCCTTTTCACCGGCAAAAAGTATTACCCTTGGAATGTGCTGAGAGGGAACTTTAAACAATTATTCATTCAGCGGGTTCCAACAGGCCTGCAACCAGGGGGGGGGGGGGGGGGGGGGGGGGCAAGCCCCCTGCCAAATGGAAACATTTCTGACCCCCCCCCCCCCTAGAAAAATTTCAGACAGTGTTTTTCAATTTTCACTATTTTGATCCATTTTATCTACAAGTGAATTAACTCAGAGTTGTCAATTTACACCTGTAATTACACTGAATATAATCCCATGACTAAGTCTCTATTGTTATATTTGAGGTGTTTATTCAACACACAGATTATACACAACTATGACAATACCAAACATTAACTAATTAACAGAAGAGATTATCTGTCTTCAACAGCAGATTAAATTTCAAGTGATTTGCTCCTTTTAATGCCAAATTTTAAAAATTTTACACGCTGGGTGGAACCATGGTTGACCCGGGGCACATGTGCTTGGAAAGAGTATCCAAATTAGTGGAATTTAGTCACTCTGACGAGGTGGAGGGGGTGAGGATAAAATGATTCTGAATGGTCCTTCAAAAGTTAGAGGACAGAAATAAACTAGAGGCTCTACAGAGCCTGTAATCGCTCACCTGGAAATACATATAAATGAAAGTGTCAATGACACTGTAGCTCAACTTGTCAAGACAAAGACATGTACATGTATAGTATGTGACAGAGCAATGACAAACATCTAGGTAATGACTTGATAACAAAGGTACATATAAAGTATTGTAACGGTCTGTACATAAATACTGACCGTTGCCTGTAACAAATGTATAGCTAAAGTATTGTAAAGGTGGGTGACAGTCAGATGCTAAACTAGAAAAGAAATCTTTGAGTCCCAGAGTGGGTCTGACTGAACCCCAAAATATTTGTTCTCATAGCACAGTGATAACAAAGGCACCCCAAAACACACTTGTTCCTGTCCCAAGGTGAAAACAAAGGTACCCAAGAAGTTTTGTGAAGATCAGTTCATAAATACGAGCTGTATAGAACTTGTGACAAAAAACTGATTGGACCTAATTTCAGTACAAAATGGCCACTGGCAGCCATCTTGAATTTTGGACCGCACCCAGAAACACTCATTCTCGTCCCAAGGTGATAACAAAGGTACCCAAGAAGTTTTGTGAAGATCGGTTCATAAATACAGCCTCTACCCTGAGCCGTATTGACATGTGTGCTTACATTGTGTAAGTAGCACTGAATAAATCAAAGTTCATCTAATTTGCATAATTTCTGCACGAAAAAAAAACCCTTACAATATGTGATGTATTCCATGTTACTAAACATTCATACAAAAATTTATTCAAATCAGAACTTTCATACAGAAGTTCTGTACAAAAGACTGATTGCACTAATTTTGGTACAAAATGGCTGCTGGTGGCCATCCTGAATTTCGGATCACACCCAAAAACACTCGATCTCATCCCACGGTGATAACAAAGGTACCCAAGAAGTTTCGTAAAGATTGGTTCATAAATATGGCCTCTAGTCTGAGCCGTATAGAAGTTGTGTACAAAAAACTGATTAGACCTAATTTCGGTACAAAATGGCCACTGGCAGCCATCTTGAATTTTAGACCCACCCAGAAACACTCGTTCTCTTCCCAAGGTGATAACAAAGGTACCCAAGACATTTTGTGAAGATCAGTTCATAAATACAGACTCTAGCCCAAGCCGTATTGACATGTGTACTTACTGTGTGTAAGTCGCACTGAAAAAATCAAGTTCATCTAATTTGCATAATTTCTGCACGAGAAAAAAACCTGTATTATATGCGATGTATCCCATGGTACTAATCATTCACACAAAAAATTATTCATATCAGCGCTTTCATATGGAAGTTCTGTGCAAAAATCTGATTTCACCTAATTTTGTACAAAATAGCTGCCATCGGCCATCTTGAATTTCGAAACGGATCCAAAAACACTCGTTCTCGTCCCACGGTGATACCAAAGGTACCCAAGAAGTTTCGTAAAGATCGGTTCATAAATACAGCCTCTAGCCCGAGCTGTATTGGCATTTGCACTTACAGTGCTGAAAGTAACACCAAAAAACATCAAAATTAATCAAATTTGCACAATTTACGCACGAGAAAAAAACCTGTATTATATGTGATGTATCCCATGGTACTAAACATTCATACAAAAAAATTATTCGAATCAGAGCTTTCATATGGAAGTTCTGTACAAAAAACAGATTTCTGCATCGTCGGTACAAAATGGTGGCTGGCAGCCATCTTGAATATCGGACCACACCCCAAAACACTCGTTCTCGTCCCACGGTCATAACAAAGGTACCCAAGAAGTTTCGTAAAGATCGGTTCATAAATTCGGACTCTAGCCCGAGCTGTAACCAATTGTTGACGTATGGACAGACAGACGGACGGACGGACAGATGGATGGACAGACAGACGGACGGACGACGGGCCATGACAAAAGCTCAAATTTGGCTTTGCCAAAGTTGAGCTAAAAATGTGATTTCCCATAGGCTTTCCATGGTAACTATGAGCTGCAATTGTGGCCATGTTTTGCAAGAATACATCAACATTACATGAGGATCATTGGTAGAAGGTGTCCCAGTCTTCAATCACGTGAAGTTTCAAAACATTTGAATCCATCAAACAGAATCATAGAATGTCTCTGGTGGCCACATTTTCCAGCCAACGGGAACAAAAAGAGGACCGTTTGTAGAGGGCCTCCTATAGACCATTCTTGCCAAGTTTTTGGTTCATGTCAGCTCAACAGTTCCAGAGAGAAGATGAAAATGTGATTTCCTATAGTTTTTTTCTATAGTAACTATAAACCTCAATTGTGGCCATGTTTGCAATACGATCAACATTAAAATGAGGAACGTTGGTGGAGGTTGTCACAGTTATCAACCATGCAAAGTTTCAAAACATTTGGCCTTGTGGTTTCAGAGAAGAACGAGTTTTCAAAATTGACCAATCAGAATTAAAGAATGCTTCTGGCGGCCACGTTTTTCACCCAACAGGAATAAAATGAGTAACAGTTGTAGAGAACCTCTCATATACAATGCCTGCTAAGTCTGGTTCACATTGGCTGAGTACTTTCAGTGAAGATGATGAAAATGTGATTTCCTATAAGTTTCTGTAGTAACTATAAGCCACAATTGCAGCCATAATTGCAACCCGATGAAGATTAAAATGAGGATCATTGGTAGAGGGGAGGGGAGGGGGGGGGGGGGGGGTTACAGTCATCAGTCACACTAAGTTTTCAAATATTTGGCCTTGTAGTTTCAAAGAAGATTTTCTTAAAAATGCACACATTTATGAATTCTGTTTTCAACAAAAAAATGAAAGTGTCAATGACACACACTGTAGCTCAACTTGACAAACTTGAACTTGGTAAATTATGAATGAAATGGCAAAATTGAAGATCATTGGTACCAATGTCATTTTTTTTGCCAGTGGCAACATTTTTTGACAGAAACCGAAGAAAATCGATAGCTCCCATCTAAAGGCCTCCCCAAACAAGCCTGCCAGGTTTCAAAGCAATCCGATCATAAATGTGCCCTATAGGGTGTACAAAAGGGAAATATTGTGGTCTGACTAGACTAAATTCTAAGAACGTTGGCCATGGCAACATTTTTTGACGGAAATAGAAGAAAATCGATAGCTCCCATCTAGAGGTCACCGTAAATAAGCATACCAGTTGCAAAGCAATCTAATCATAAATGTGCCCTGTAGGGTGAGCCAAAGGGAAATATTGTGGTCTGACTAAACTAAGTTCTAAGAATGTTGGCTGCGGCAACATTTTTTGATGGAAATTGAAGAAAATCGATAGCTCCCATCTAGAGGTCACCCCAAACAAGCATGCTAGGTTTCAAAGCAATCCGATCATAAATGTGCCCTGTAGGGTGTGCCAAAGGGAAATATTGAGTCTTCTAACTAAACTAAGTTCTAAGAACGTTGACCGCTGCAACATTTTTTGATGGAAATTGAAGAAAATCGATAGCTCCCATCTAGAGGTCTCCCCCAAACAAGCATACCAGGTTTCAAAGCAATAAAATCATAAATGTGCCCTGTAGGCTGTGCCAAAGGGCAATATTGTGGTCTGACTAAACTGAGTTCTAAAAACGTTGGCCGCGGCAACATTTTTTGACGGAAATTGAAGAAAATCGATAGCTCCCATCTAGAGGTCACCCCAAACAAGCATGCCAGGTTTCAAAGCAATCCGATCATACATGTGCCCTGTAGTGTGTGCCAATGGGAAATATTGTGGTTTGACTAAACTAAGTTCTAAGAACGTTGGCCGCGGCAACATTTTTTGACAGAAATTGAAGAAAATCGATAGCTCCCATCTAGAGGCCACCCCAAACAAGCATGCCAGGTTTCAAAGCAATCCGATCATAAATGTGCCCTGTAGTGTGTGCCAAAGGGAAATATTGTGGTTTGACTAATTTGTAATTTTCAGATGTATATTACGGAAAGGATATAATCTAAGTGCTAGGCACTTGTTATCCAATCCCTTTTGTTATAACAAATAAAATATGTTTAATCTAACATTTTTTGATAGAAATTGCAGAAAATCGATAGCTCCCATCTAGAGGTCTCCCCAAACAAGCATACCAGGTTTCAAAGCAATCTGATCATAAATGGGCCCTGTAGGGTGTGCCAAAGGGAAATATTGAGGTCTGACTAAACTAAGTTCTACAAACATTGGCCGTGGCAACATTTTTTGCCAGAAATTGAAGAAAATCGATAGCTCCCATCTAGAGGTCACCCTAAATGCATACTGGGTTTCAAAGCAATCTAATCATAAATGTGCCCTGTAGGGTGTGCCAAAGGGAAATATTGTGGTTTGACTAAACTAAGTTCTAAGAACGTTGGCCGCGGCAACATTTTTTGACAGAAATTGAAGAAAATTGATAGCTCCCATCTAGAGGCCACCCCAAACAAGCATGCCAGGTTTCAAAGCAATCCGATCATAAATGTGCCCTGTAGGGTGTGCCAAAGGGAAATATTGAGTCTTCTGACTAAACTAAGTTCTAAGAACGTTGGCCGCGGCAACATTTTTTGACAGAAATTGAAGAAAATCGATAGCTCCCATCTAGAGGTCTCCCCAAACAAGCATACCAGGTTTCAAAGCAATCTGATCATAAATGTGCCCTGTAGGGTGTGCCAAAGGGAAATATTGAGGTCTGACTAAACTAAGTTCTACGAACGTTGGCCGTGGCAACATTTTTTGCCGGAAATTGAAGAAAATCGATAGCTCCCATCTAGAGGTCACCCTAAATAAGCATACCAGGTTTCAAAGCAATCAAATCATAAATGTGCCCTGTAGGGTGTGCCAAAGGGAAATATTGTGGTTTGACTAAACTAAGTTCTAAGAACGTTGGCCGCGGCAACATTTTTTGACGGAAATTGAAGAAAATCGATAGCTCGCATCTAGAGGTCACCCCAAACAAGCATACCAAGTTTCAAAGTAATCTGATCATAAATGCGACCCGTGAGGTGTGCCAAAGGAAATTGTGGACGTACGTACTAACGTACGTGCGTACGTACGTACGTACGTACGTACGTACGTACGTACGTACGTACGCCGACGGATGAGAAGTGATGGCAATAGCTCAGCTTGACTTTGTCAAGTTGAGCTAAAAATCAGTAAAAGAAGGTTAAATATTTTTCAAAAATTACAACTTTTTTTCAGACAGTATTCTCTTTTCAAAATAGCTTTGGATAGGTAAAAGGGTTACAGGAAACATATTACTCCAATTTTTGTCAAATCTTAAAAAGATATACAACAATTACTATCATCTAAGCTGACATGATTGCAAGAATGTTAGCAAAATCTTCTGTTTTCTCCAAACACCTATCAAAAACCAAGATCATCTGATAAGAACATGAGTAATGAGCATATATCAGCATCCATGTACAGTTCCAATAGTTTACAGTTAAGACAAATAAGTTGTAGGATAATCCTATAAACTGTGTATCTTTTTCTCTTCCTACACTGATAAGACCAGAAGCTGACATCATTTTCTGGAAATCTCTCACTGATAGCTTTCCAGAAAATGTCAGATTCTGATCTTGTCAGGGCAGGAGCAGCAGTTTACTAAGTTTATTGCAGTTATGCTACAGCTTATTTTGACTTGTACTGTATATACAATATTTTTTTTGGGGGGGGGGGGGGGGTTCCCAGTTCTCAGTGGAAAAAACTGGAACCAACCCTTACCAGATTCTCAAAAAACAAGTATTTTTGCTGACAGTATCGATCTCTTGTGCAGACAGGAGAGGCATTGGGTTAAGCATTAGAATATAGCCTCTAGTGGCCACATATTTCCATCCACTCATGGACCATTCCTGCGAAGTGTGGTTCACATCGGCTCAGTAGTTTCAGAGAAGAAGATGAAAGTTAAAAAATTTATAGTAATTTATATATTTTTTATACTTACCAATGACCCAGACATAGCTGGTGCTAACTCTTAAAATATAGGGCCAAACGCAAATTTTGCCCCCCAATCCCCAAAATTTGCATCTAAAACCAAAGAAAACATGTCCTGACTGGCCCTCCACACTTCACCTCTACTGCGCATGCGCAGTGTCAAGGACGTTCCGAAATTGGCGCCATTATTCATTCTTATAACCAGTGCCTGGTAAGCGCTATGTACTCAGCGGGGAGGTAAGAGTTCCCAACTCCTGGGAGGGCCATCCCCGTCTGGGTCATTGGTAAGTATAAAAAATATATAAATTACTATAAATATTTTAACATTTTTATACTGTACCAATGACCCAGACATAGCTGAATAGTAAAAAGGCTGGAGGGCCAAGGACATAGAGCAAGATGTAATACGCTCAATTATATAAAATAGAGTCATCCCCTCTAGGGAAAAAGAAGTATTAGGCCTTACATGTATCTTTCTTATTTATGATAAATTAGAAAGATACAACACCTTCCAAAATTGAGCATCATACATCCATGTACTCTATTAATATCTAGTATAATCCTTATACTAATAATTTTTATAGTAAGCCAATAAATAAAGTAAGTCTAGAGAATAGAGACTCTTAATACTCCTTAAAAGTGTCTGAGGATTGTATAATAATGTCCGTTGACACGTGCTATATTCAAAAGCTATACTTTAAAAACTAAGACCTGAATGAATTTTTAAAACATAAACTTCTCACTAAACAACCATCCCAATAACAGCTCAGAATTACTAACTCCGGAGGAGGTATCCCCTTGTTTTCATAGTAAAACAGGTGACCCAAGGGAACACCCCCCCCCCCCCCCTTTTTTCTTGCCCTGGGTCAAACAGCCCAGAGCGAAGAGGGCAGCAGAACGGAGTCACTGCCGAAACAGACAGCCTACCTAGCTATAGTAGCAACTGTTAAGTGAATGACATACTGAGCAGTAGATAATAGACCTAACAATAGAGGCCTCCAGAAATGGACTCGATATCTCTGAGATAAAAATTCATGAATGTGGATGGCTGAGCGCAATGAGCAGCCTTCAAAAATGTATAATAGCGACACTATTAATGTAAGCCCAAGATGTAGAAGAACTCTTACTTCATGAGCCGAAATCTCAAACACAACTGCTGAGTGAATGATATACCATAAGCAGTATCGATAGTTAATTGAATCCATTAGCAATAGAATGGAGCGTAACGTCCTTCAATTAGGCATCAAAGACAGAAGAAGCTTACGCCCGTAGTAATAAACAGATATCTGTTTATAAATACATAAACTCTAACCGGACAGAGTAAAGGCCTATGCCCGTACTAAGACGGAAGGACCTTAATAACAATAGGTTCCGGATATTAATTAGGAGCCTGACTCTTATGCGAAAATCCAACCTAAATAGTAAAGGAAGTAGTGATTCCGAAACTACGAAAGTGAAAATCATCCATCAATAGTGCATGAAACTCACTGACTCTTCAGTAAAATAGAAGCCAACAGAATTACTGTCTAAAAGGTCAGAATTTGAAAACTAATGTTTCCAGAGGCTCAAATGATTACTTAGCTAAATAAGAACCGAAGTTAAATTCTGTATAGGAATTTAATCTAATGATTCTAAGTCTATTTATCGAAAAGTTACTAACTGACTTAGATAAAGAGACATAAGACTCAATTGTAAACTATCATAGAGTGCATAGGTATGAGGTAACATAAACCTATAACCTTAATAATAACAGGCTGCAGTAGATCTTGTCAAACAAGTATACTAAAAAGTTGCAATGACTAGTATGGAGGAATCAACAATATCAACATAGTGATCACTACACCAAGGACGGAAGAGCCTCCACTTTAGCCGCATAGTATAGCGAAGAAGAGGTTCTCCTATAGTAAGAAATCGCGTCCAAAGCTCGTCCATTACAATGCTTACAATGCAATAAGGACCACACAATGGAATACGTGAAGGTTGAGACCTTGCGGGTTGTGATAAAGATGACACGATTTTACCCAGCGAAAAAAGATCCTCTCATGGAGGAAGATTTCGCGTTAAGTCCCACAGTAGACATCAGAGTAAATTTACCCACCGTCTCTGTGAAGACAGAGATGCTATCAACAGAAATGTATTGTGGTTGTTTATCTTAGCAATACTTGCTGAAACAACAGCGCAGGAGGATACGCATATCCTATCAATCCGTCCTATTAGATCAATAGAGCGTTAACAACATAAGCTCAGAGATCCGGACAAGCAAACACATACGTCTGCAATTGATTAGCAAGTTGTGTCGTAAATAAATTATCATTGGGCGCTCCCATTGATAGCAAATCTGATTGAATACTTGTTTGTTGAGTCGATTCTGACGGCAACAAGCGACCCATAAGTGAACGGGAGTCCGGTAATACAATCAGACGACCCGGAATATGACGGACCGAAGCAGAACTTGGTGTACTATAACAAACAGAAGGATTCTTTCCATTAAATTGAATAACGGAAACGAATGAGTGCCTCCCTGGTTCCGGAGATACGCCACTACTGTCGAATTAACGGACAGGATTTGGACATGCGTTTCTGAATAATGTTCATCCAATGACATAAAGCAAGCTTAAAAAACATTATTCCGTGGAAGATAAGTACTTGCTTAGAGACTGCGGAACCCAAAGACCCTGGCACTTCGAATCCGTTGGGATCAATATTATATCCCAACCTGTTTGACTGGCAACCGTCATAATTTTAAAACTCGGATCCGGCAACTGCAGTGGCACTCTCTGAGTCAACCACCGAATGTTTGCCCCAGGCTGAATCTCTTGCTACACTAGATAGACAAGAGAACATGTAAATCAAGCAATTCATGGATTGCTGAAAAGTTGCCGTCGAAGAGAAGCTTCTCCGAGAACGAAGCGACTCTGAGAGAGTTCTTCACCTTACTATCCACGCGCGTGGATGTAGCTAGGGCTGCGTCACGTCTAACCAACTCCAAGCAGCCACTGAAGGGCGGAGTTATACGTGAACAAACTACTGCCCTCAAAAGAAATCACATTGAGGATCATATCCCAGAATTCTTTCTCTTGAAGACATAATGATAACGCCTCAGTAAGGTGGATTACGTATGATAAAGCGTCTAAGTTAAGTCTATTAGACATCATTGTCGTTTCCAACATTGTGGTTGGAAAAGACATAGACGTCGAAAAAGATTATTTCCAGTCTTTAACCACGCCGTCTAGACGCATATGAACTCTCTGTATGCCCTGTTCTGCCAAAATAAATTATTCGTATAAATGATAAAAGGCAGAAATGAGCATTGCGGACAAGAAACTAAACTATCATGCTTGGTAGCAGGCTTATATATATATAGCGTCGATAAATAATACACATGTTCTAATGACATTATTGGACTGTGTTGGTAAGTCAGGGACAATGTCCCTGAACCGATCCAAAATTCCGTGTCCAATGACGCTATAAGTCTCTTATCCAACATCGCAGCAATGTAGTCCGAAATAACAATCACTGGAAGATAATGCCGAAAGATATGTATGGCAGCTTCCGATGCTACGAAAGGGAAAACTCGAAATCTTTCGAATCCCTTTCGCCATCCTGTCGGACCCTATAAAGCGTTCGGTCGTCCGTACCTGATGCAACCGCAGACCGCACCGACCCAGCGCCGTCGGATAATTCCTGATTCGACCAAGAAACTGTCGATTGCTGGGATGCTGCGAAAAAAGTGTGCTAACTCGGATAGCACGTCCGTCACTGAGGCCTGTGGAGAAGCGGTCCTACGATGCATTGCCGCTGGAAGCTCCGTGATCGTTACCCCGTGCATACTACTAATATGCGAGCGAACGGAGTGTATAGGCCTCGTGTCCCTTGGCTACCGGATGGCGTGACCTGTTCGCTGTGGAATCACTGAATGACGAAACTGATCGGATACTCGGACTGTCAATATAACGGAGCGTCCCGAGAGACGGACATATGCGCCGAATGTAAAATATTTGAACCACAACATGCGGTCCCCTATGTTGTTGGAGGAGAGAGGGACCTCTCTCGCTCACAGCCCGGACGGACCTGGACAAGCCAGGAACCGGACTAACAGGCTTCCTCCGATCTGTCCTCAATCCGCAGTCACTGGGTGAGTACTAAAGTAATTATAGTGCTCGCATCACCAAATCTCCTTCCTAGACCGCAACGGACGAACCCTGCAGCCGAACCATTCGATGAATGTACGCTACACCGGGTGAGCTATCGAATGTCACTCCGTCGATCCTACAAGGGACCTCTTAGGCGATAGACATATTCCATGAGCACTTATTGCCGCTAGCTCTTCATTAACTATGACGACAGAGGCACACTTTTGAAAGACATCTCCGTAACTTTGCGAACAAGAAACCAGAAATGCTTGGTAATAGCAAGCATATAATAATAAATATATAGCGCCGTTCAATAATTCGAAAGTTTGTGTGACATTATTGGACTATGTTGGAACTGAGGGACAATGTCCCTGAACCGAACCAAAAATTTCTAAGTCCACCGACGCTATCAGTTTCTTATCCGGCATCGCAGCATTCTGGTCCGACGAAAGAACCTGTAGAATATCAAGTCGGATGACATACACAACAGCATATGTTGTTCCGAAAGGGAAAGCTCGAAATCCTCCGAATCCCTTTCGGTATCCCGTTCGACCAGATAAAATTTTCGGACGTCCGTACCCGCTTCCGCGGAGCGTCCCGACCCAGCATCGTCGGATAAAACATTATGCGACAGATTCAGTTGTTGCTGGGATGCTGCGATAAGCTGTGCTATTTAGGATAGCACATCCGTCCCCGAGGCCTGTGCAGTAGCGGTCTTACGATGCATTGCCGCCGGAAGCTCCGTGTACGTTGACTCACGCACACTTTCCTATGCGAACGTCCGGAGTCTGCAGGCCTCGTGTCCCTGGCTACCGGATGGTGTGACCTGGTCGCCGATGATTCTCTGACTGGCGAAGCTGACTGCATATCCGAGGTCACATAGCCAAGAGCGGTCGTGTGCGCTACCATGAGAATGAGGAAGCCTTATTGACAGTCTCTCCGGACTGACTATATGTCGGAGCGTCCCGAGCGGCGGACGTATGCTCCGAATGCGAAACATTTTGTACCACAACATCTGGGGCCAGATGTTGTTGTACGAGAGAGGGGCCTCTCTCGCTCGCCGTCCGGATGGACCAGAACGAGCTATGAACCGGACTAAAAGGCTTCCTCCATTCTCCCTCTAATCCGCCGTCACTGGGTGTGCAATTGGTTGATTTATAGTGCTCGCATCACCCCAAAACTCCTTCTAGACCGCAACGGACGAACCCGGCTGCCGAACCATTCGATGAATGGACGCTACACCGGGCGAGCTAGCGGACGTCAAAGGCTGTCGAACCTACTAGGGTCCTCTTAGGCAATTGGCGTATTTACATGAGCACTTTTCCGCTAGCCCTTCATTAATTGTGACGACGGAGGCACACTGTTGGAAGACATCACAGATACATCACCCTAATCTTGATCGTCTGAAATAGAAATTGATAAAGTAGAGTGACCCTGCAGGGAAAGGACCGGAATGTCCAATTCCCCACTAACATACCGTGACATACGCTTCCCATGTTGTCATCGAAATCATCAGATACAGAACAGGAGTTAATGCGAGTACACTGACTACATATATAATGATTATAAAAATCAGAGGAAGACTTCCTCTTATTACAATTGATCAAAATCCTTTCAATGTGAAAAGAAAACAAAGTCCTGGTACTCGCACCAACCCCTGACAATCAAAATACATAATAATATATAAGATCCATTAACATAGAAAAAATAATTGAAATCAAAATATTTTGAAAAAATATTTTTTCAGAACAGCCCAAGTTTCTGAAAAGTAACGTTGAGCCCCAATGGATCCCAAGCCTAAGTGTGGACAAAAAATTTAAAAATATTTTAAACAATTTATGCAACACTTACAAACAATAATAATATATCTAGTTATGATTAAATTAACATCAAGATATTATTTTCAAGAAATCCCCCCCTCACACAGAGGGCTGTTGTAAATGTAAACAATGAGTGTAAAAACACTAAAATAAGACTCCAGGAACCCAGGCCCGAAATCAGTTACCAAAAATACACTATCTGATGCAAAACAGAGACTTCCAGGGAAGAAATTGCAGAACATCAGATGGTAGATGCAGAACACAACGCCTAACCACCCATAGGTGAAGACGTAAACATGGGGAAAAGAACAGAATTCATTCTGTTATTCAGCTAAAACTCCCAAGAAATTTTAGTAATAATAATTACAGAAACTATGCCAAAAGCATGGGAGAATAGCAAGAGGGGACTTAAAGGAAAGGGAGAGAGGAAAACACTGAAAAATCAGTGTAACTAAATAACAAGAATGACAACAAAATGGCTACTGCCTCGAAAATAGGTAACTTAACATAATTTCATTAAAAAATTTTAAGTCACAGCCCTGATAATATTCTGTCACACATTTTTCCTCTCCTTCTTCTATATCCTCCTTAGAATCACCATTTCACTAATATTTATGTGTCTGGCATCATTTAAACTGAGATTTACAAGCACAAAGATCAGTCAGATGTTAACTGATGAAGGGCCAAACTAAGAATGAATAATGGCGCCAATTTCGGAACATCCTTGACACTGCGCATGCGCAGTAGAGGTGAAGTGTGGAGGGCCATTCAGGACATGTTTTCTTTGGTTTTAGATGCAAATTTTGGGGATTGGGGGGCAAAATTTGTGTTTGGCCCTATATTTTAAGAGTTAGCACCAGCTATGTCTGGGTCATTGGTACAGTATAAAAATATGTGATTTCCCATAGGGTTTCTATAGTAACTATAAACCACAATTGTGGCCATGTTTACAACCCAATCAACATTAAATGAGGATCATTGGTAGAGGGAGTCCCAGACATCACTTATGTAAAGTATCAAAACATTTTGCCCAGCAGTTTTGAGGAGAACATTTTTGAAAATCCACCTATCAGAATCAAAGAATGCCTGTGGCGGCCATGTTTTTCAACCCTTGGGAACAAAATGAGGATCGTTTGTAGAGGACCTCCCATAGACCATCCCTGCCAGGTTTGGTTCACGTCGGCTCAGTAGTTCTAGAGAAGAAGATGAAAATGTGATTTCCCATAGGGTTTCTATAGTAAATATAATCCGCAATTGTGGCCATGTTTGCAATCCGATCAACATTAAATGAGGATCGTTGGTAGAGGGGGTCCCAGTCATCATTTATGTGAAGTATCAAAACATTTCGCCATGCAGTTTCAGAGGAGAAGATTTTTTTTGAAAATCCACCAATCAGAATCAAAGAATGCCTCTGGCAGCCATGTTTTTTAACCCACGGGAACAAAATGAACATCGTTTGTAGAGGACCTCCCATAGACTATCCCTGCCAGGTTTGTTTTCACATCGGCTCGGTTTTTCCAGAGAAGAAGAGGAAAATGTGATTTCCCATAGGGTTTCTATAGTAAATATAAGCAGCAATTGTGGCCATGTTTACAACCCGATCAACATTAAATGAGGATCGTTGGTAGAGGGGGTCCCAGTCATCATTTATATGAATTTTTGAAACATTTGGCCTGGCAGTTTCAGAGGAGAAGATTTTTGAAAATCCACCAACCAGAATCAAAGAATGCCTCTGGAAGCCATGTTTTTTATCCGACGGGAACAAAATGAGGATCGTTTGTAGAGGACCTCCCATAGACCATTCCTGCCAAGTTTGGTTCACACCGGCTCAGCGGTTACAGAGAAGAAGATGAAAATGTGAAAAGTTTAAGGACGACAGATGCCAAGTGATGAGAAAAGCTCACATGGCCTTTTAGGCCAGGTGAGCTAAAAATTGCAAATAATGAATCTTGTTATTTGAGCAGAGAAGAGTTTTCTAAACTGACCAATCAGAATCAAAGAATGCTTCTGGCGGCCACATTTTTTCACCCAACAGGAATAAAATGAGTAACAGTTGTAGAGAACCTCTCATAGACAATGCCTGCCAAGTCTGGTTCACATTGGCTCAGAACTTGCAGTGAAGATGATGAAAATGTGATTTCCTATCGGGTTTCTATAGTAACTATAAGCCACAATTGCAGCCATAATTGCAACCCGATGAAGATTAAAATTAGGATCATTGGTAGAGGGGGTTACAGTCATCAGACACACTAAGTTTTCAAAAAATTTGGCCTTGTAGTTTCAAAGAAGATTTTCTTGAAAATGCACACATTTATGAATTCTGTTTCGACAAAAAAAAAATCAGTAAAAGAAGGTTAAATATTTTGAAAACTACAATTTTCTAGACAGTATTCTCTTTCAAACTAGCTTTGGATAGGTAAAGTGTTACAGTTGTTTGTTGTTTGTTGGTGGTTAACGTCACATATTTATGCACCATGGCTAATCGTGACACAACATGGAGATGAAGTCAAGTTTAGTCAATCTTTGATCAACATGTTGCCCATTTTAGAGGACTTTCACCCCAAGCATTGGTGACTGGGTCCTATTTTACTAGTAAAGCGGAACTGGTTTACCACAGTAAACAAGTGCTGCTTACTTCCCGGGGTTCCCACGGGGAAAAGGGTTACAGTCAAACACATTTTACTCCAATTTTGTCAAAACTTAAAAGATATACAATAATTACTCTCATCTAAGCTGACATGATTGCAAGAGAATGTAAACAAAAAATTTCCTGGTTTTCCAAAAACCTGTCATCATTCAGTATTTACTGATAAGTAATATGAGACTAATAATCAACATACAGTTGCAATTGTTTACAGTTGTACAAGTCAAAATAAGTTGTGTAGGAAAATAGTATAAACTATGTATCTTTCTCTTCCTACACTTATAAGACCAGAAGCCAAGGTCATTTTCTGGAAAGCTCTCACTGATAGCTTTCCAGAAAATGTCAGATTCTGATCTTGTCAGGGCAGGAGCAGCAGTTTCCTTAGTTTATTGCAGTTATGCTACAGCTTATTTTGACTTGTACTGTATACACAATATTTTGGGTTTTTTTCCCCAGTTCTCAGTGGAGAAAACTGGAACCAACCCTTAGCAGATTCTCAAAAAGTTAAAAAATTTATAGTAATTTATATATTTTTTATACTTACCAATGACCCAGACATAGCTGGTGCTAACTCTTAAAAATCTAGGGCCAAACACAAATTTTGCCCCTCAATCCCCAAAATTTGCATCTAAAACCAAAGAAATAATGTCCTGAATGGCCCTCCATACTTCGCCTCTACTGCGCATGCACAGTGTCAAGGACGTCCCGAAATTGGCGCCATTTATCATTCTTACAATCAGTGCCTGGCCAGCGCTATGTATTCAGCGGGGAGGTATGAGTTCCCAACTCCTGGGAGGGCCATCCCCGTCTGGATCATTGGTAAGTATAAAAAATATATAAGTTACTATAAATTTTTCAACATTTTTATACTGTACCAATGACCCAGACATAGCTGAATAGTAAAGAGGCTGGAGGGCCTAGGACATAGAGGAAAATCCAATAAGCTTAACTATATAAAATAGAGTCATCCCCTCGAGGAGAAAAGGAGTATTAGGCTTTATAAGTATCTTTCTTATTTATGATAAATTAGAAAGACACAACACCCTCCATAATTGAGCATCATAACATTCATGTTCTCTATTAACATCCAGTATAATCCTTATACTAATTATTTTTAAAGTAAGCCAATAAATAAAGTTAGTCCAGAGAATTGAGACTCTTTACACTCTTTTAAAAGTGTCCGAGGATTGTATATTAACGCCCGTTTGACACGTGAGATATTCAAATGCTATACTTTAAAACTATGACATGAATGAATTTTTAAAACATAAACTTTTCACTTTAAAACCATCCCAGTAACAGCTCAGAATTACTGACTCCGGAGGAAGTATCCCCTTGTTTTCATTATAAAACAGGTGACCCAAGGGAACACCCTCCCCCCACCTTCCCCTTGCCCTGGGTCAAATAGCCCAGAGCGAAGAGGGCAACAGGATGGAGTCACTGCCGGAACAGAAAGCCTACATAACTATAGTTGCAACTGTAAAGTGAAAAAACATTCTGAGCAGCAGATAATCGACCTAAACAATGCAGGCCTCCAGAAATGGACTCAATATTTCTGAGATAAAAATTCGTGAATGTGGATGGCTGAGACCAATATGCAGCCTTCATTAAATCTGTAATAGCAACAATATTAGCAGAAGCCCAAGATGTAGAAAGAGCTATTACTTCATGAGCCAAAATCTTAAGCACAGACTGCTGAGTTAAAGATAGATTATCATAAGCAGTACCGATAGTTAATTGAATCCATCTAGCAATAGAATGGACCGTAATGTCCTTTCTATTAGGCATCAAAGACAGAAGAAGCTTTACGTCCTTACTGATAAACTGAGATCTGTTTATAAATACATAAAGCTCTAACCGGACAGAGTAAAGGCCTATGCCCGTTCGAAGACGGAAGGGCCTTAATAACAATAGGTTCCGGATATTTATTAGGAGCCTAATTCTTAACCAAAAATCCAACATTAGTAGTAAAGGTAATAGTGTTCCCGATACTACGAAAGTGAGAATAGTCCACCGATAGTGCATGAAGCTCACTGACTCTTCAGCAGAAGAGAAAGCTAAGAGAATTGCTGTCTTAAAAGGCCAGAATTTGAAATCTGCTGTCTCAAGAGGCTCAAATGGTTTTCTTTTAGTTTAATAAGAACCCAAGCTAAATTCCAGTTAGGAATTAATCTAAGGATTCTAGGTCTATTTATCGAAAAGTTTCTAACTAACTTAGATAAAGAGACATTAGACTCAATTGTAAACTATCATGGTGTACATAGGTATCAGATAACATAGACCTATAACCTTTAATAGTAACAGGCTGCAGTTCATCTCGTCAAACAAGTATACTAGAAAGTTTGCAATGTCTGGTATGGAGGGATCAAAAATATCAACATAATGATCCCTACACCAACGACGGAAGACCTTCCACTTTAGCCGCATAGTATAGCGAAGAGGAGGTCCTCCTACAGTTAGAAATCACGTCCACTGCTCGTCCTGTACAATGCTTGCCGTGCAAGAAGGACCGCACAACGGAATACGTGAAGGTTGAGACCTTGCAGGTTGTGATGAAGTTGACACGATTTCCCCAGCGAAAGAAGATCCTCTCATGGAGGAAGTTTTCGTGGTAAGTCCCAAAGCAGACACCTGAGTAAATTTATCCACGGTCGCTGTGGAGACAGAGATGCTACCAACAGAATTGTATTGTGAATGTTTTATCTTAGCAATATTTGCTCAATCAACAGTGCTGGAGGATACGCATATCCTATCATTCCGTCCTACGAGATCGATAGAGCGTTAACTATATATGCTCGGGGATCCGGACATGGTGACACATACATCTGCAATTGATTGTTGAGTTGTGTCGCAAATAAGTCTATCATTGACCACTCCCATTGGTAGCAAATCTGATTGAATACCTGTTTGTTGAGAGTCCATTCTGACGGCAACAAGCGACCCTTCCGTGAAAGGGAGTCTGCTAATACAATCAGACGACCCGGAATATGACGGACCGAAGTAGAACTTGGTGTTCTAGAACAAACAGAAGGATTCTTTCCGTTAAATTGAATAACGGACAGAATGAGTGCCTCCCTGGTTCTGGATATACGCAACTACTGTCGTATTATCAGACAGGATTGGACATGCGTTTCTGAATAATGTTCATCCAATGACGTAGTGCAAGCCAAAATAACATCATTCTTGGAAGTTTAAGTGCTTGCCTAGAAAACTACGGAACCCAAAGACCCTGGCACTTCGAATCCGTTGGAATCAATGTTGTACCCCAACCTGTTTGACTGGCATCCGTCATAATCGTAAAACTCGGATCCGGCAACTGCAGTGGAACTCTCTGAGTCAACCACCGAATGTTTTTCCAAGTCTGAATCTCTTGTTACACTTGATTGACAAGAGAACGTGTATATCGAGCAATTCATAGATTGCCGAAAGATTGCCGTCGAAGAGAAGCTTCTCCAAGACCGAAGCGACTCTGAGAGAGTTCTTCACCTTACTATCCACGCGCGTGGATGTAGCTAGGGCTGCGTCACGTCTAACCAACTCCAGGTTGCCACTGAAGGGCGGAGTTATACGTGGAAAAACTACTGCCCTTGAAATAAATCTCAATGAGGATCATATCCTGGAATTCTTTCCCTTGAAGACGTAATGATAACGCCTCAGTAAGGTGGTCTACGTATGATAAAGCGTCTAAGTTAAGTCTGTTAGACATCATTGTCGTTTCCAACGTCGTGGTTGGAATTGACATAGACGGCGATAAAGATAATACCCAGTCTTCAGCCTCGTCGTCTAGACGCAGAGGAACTCTCGGTATGCCCTGTCCTGCCATTTCAAATTTATTCCTAGAATTGATGAAAGGCAGATTTAGAGCATTTGCGGACAAGAAACTAGACTAGCCTGTTTTGATAGCAAGCTTATAAATAGCGTCGTTCAATAATTCGAATGTTCTAGTGACATTATTGGACTGTGTCGGCAACTCAGGGACGATGTCCCTGAACCGATCAAAAACTCTGTGTCCAATGACGCTATTAGTTTCTTATCCAGCATTGCAGCATTTTAGTCCGACGGAACAACCTCTGGAAGATAATGCCGGAAGAAATGTATGGCAGCTTCTGTTGTTCCGAAAGGGAAAGCTCGAAATCGTCCGAATCCCTTTCGCCATCCTGTCGGACCCTATGAAGTGCTCGGTCGTCCGTACCTGATGCTTCAGCGGAGCGAACCGACCCAGCGTCGTCGGATTATTCCTGATCCGACAGAGATTCTGTCGTTTGCTGGGATGCTGCGATAAGTTGTGCTATTTTGGATAGCACGTCCGTCACTGAGGCCTGCGGAGAAGCGGTCTTACGATGCTTTGCCGCTGGAAGCTCAGTGTACGTTACCCCGTACATACTTCTATTATGCGAGCGACCGGAGTGTACAGGCCTCGTGTCCCTTGGCTACCGGATGGCGTGATCTGTTCGCCGTGGGATACCTGAATGACGAAGCTGGCTGGATACTCGAGGTCACGTAGCCAAGGTGCGGTCGTGTGCGCTGCCGTGAGGATGAGGAAGCCTTATCGACAGTCTCTCGGACTGTCTATATAACGGAGCGTCCCGAGCGGCGGACATATGCTCCGAATGCGAAACGTTTGTACCACAACATCCGGTCCCAGATGTTGTTGTACAAGAGATGGACCTCTCTCGCTCGCAGCCCGGACGGCCCTGGACGAGCTAGGAACCGGACTAACAGGCTTCCTCCGATCTCTCCTCTGATCCGTCGTCACTGGGTGTGTACTATTGTCTATTATAGTGCTCGCATCACCCAAATCTCCTTCCTGGACCGCAACGGACGAACCCGGCTGCCGAACCATTCGATGAATGGACGCTACACCGGGTGAGCTAGCGAATGTCAACGCCGTTGATCCTACTAAGGACCTCTTAGATGATTGACATATTTCCATGAGCACTTATTGCCGCTAGCTCTTCATTTAACTATGACGACAGAGGCACGCTTTTGAAAGACATCACGGTAACTTTTGCGAACAAGAAACCAGACTTGCTTGTTTAATAGCAAGCATAAAAATATATATATCGTCGTTCAATAATTCGAAAGTTCCTGTGACATTATTGGACTGTGTCGGAAACTGAGGGAGATGTCCCTGAACCGATCAAAAAATTCTTGTGTCCACCGACGCAATCAGTCTCTTATCCGGCATCGCAGCATTCTGGTCCGACGAAACAACCTCTAGAAGACAAAGCCGGATGACATGTACAGTAGCTTATGTTGTTCCGAAAGGGAAAGTTCGAAATCCTCCGAATCCCTTTCGCCATCCTGTCGGACCCTATGAAGTTTTCGGACGTCCGTACCTGATGCTTCAGCGGAGCGTACCGACCCAGCGTCGTCGGATATTACATGATGCGACAGAGATTCTGTCGTCGCTGGTTATGCTGCGATAAGTTGAGCTATTCGGGATAGCACGTCCGTCACTGAGGCCTGTGGAGTAGCGGTCTTACGATGCTTTGCCGCTGGAAGCTAGGTGTACGTTGACACCTGCATACTTTTCTTATGCGAACGTCCGGAGTCTACAGGCCTCGTGTCCCTGGCTACCGGATGGCGTGACCTGGTCGCCGTGGATTCTCTGATTGGCGAAGTTGGCTGGATATCCGAGGTCACGTAGCCAAGGTGCGGTCGTGTGTTCTGCCATGAGGATGAGAAAGCCTTATTGACAGTCTCTCTGGACTGTCTATATAACGGAGCGTCCCGAGTGGCGGACGTATGCTCCGAATGCGAAACATTTTGTACCACAACATCTGGGGCCAGATGTTGTTGTACGAGAGAGGGGCCTCTCTCGCTCGCAGCCCGGATGGACCTGGACGAGCTAGGAACCGGACTATGGACTAATAGGCTTCCTCCGTTCTCTCCTCTGATCCGCCGTCACTGGGTGTGCACTTGGTTGATTTATAGTGCTCGCATCACCCAAAACTCCTTTCTGGACCGCAACGGACGAACCCGGCTGCCGAACCATTCGATGAATGGACGCTACACCGGGCGAGCTAGCGGACGTCAAAGGCCGTCGATCCTACTAGGGACCTCTTAGGCAATTGACGTATTTCCATGAGCACTTTGCCGCTAGCTCTTCATTAATTGTGACGACGGAGGCACACATTTGGAAGACATCACGGATACATCACCCTGTTCTTGTTCGTCTGAAATAGAGATTGATAAACTAGAGTGACCCTGCGGAGAAAGGACCGGCATAGCCATTTCCCCGCTAACATACCATGACACACGTTTCCCATGTTGTCATCGAAATTAACACATACTGAACAGGAGTTAGTGCTAGTACACTGACCACATTTATACAATGATTATGAAAGTCAGAGGAAGATTTCCTCTTATTACAATTGAACAATATCCTTTCATTGTAAAAAGAATACAAAGTCCTAGTACTCGCACCAACCCCTGAAAACAAAACTACATAATAACATGATCCATTAACATAGAAAATATAATTGAAATCAAAGAATTTTTTGAAAAAATATTTTTTCAGAAAAGCCCAAGTTTCTGAAAAGTAACGTTGAGCCCCAATGGATCCCAAGCCTAAGTGTGGACAAAAATTTTAAAAATATTTTAAAAAATTAATGCAACACTTACGAATAATAATAATGTATCCAGTTATGATTAAACTAACACAAAGACAAGAAATCCCCCTCCACAGAGGCTGTTGTCAATGTAAACAAGAAGTGTAAAAACACCAGAAACATGACTCCAGGCACTGATAACCCTGGCCCGAAATCAGTTACCAATAATACACTATCTGATGCAAAACAGAGACTTCCAGGGAAGAAACTGCAGAACATCAGATGGTAGATGCAGAACACTACGCCTAAACACCCATGGGTGTGGACGTAAACATGGGGAAAAGAACAGAATTCATTCTGTTATTCAGCTAAAACTCCCATGAAATTTTAGTAATAATATTACAGAAAATATGCCAAAAGCATGGGAGAATAGCAAGGGGGGACTTAAGGAAAAGGAGAGAGGAAAACACTGAACAAGCAGTGTAACTTTATAGCAAGAATGACCACAGCAGGCCCATGCATCGAAAATAGGTAACTTAACATAATTTCATTAAAAAATTTTAAGTTACAGCCCTGATTATTTTCTGTCACTCATTTTTCCTCTCCTTCTATTTCCTCCTTAGATCCACCATTTCTCTAATATTTATGTGTCTGGCATCATTTAAACTGAGATTTACAAGCACAAAGATCAGTCAGATGTTAACTGATGAAGGGCCAAACAAAGAATGATAAATGGCGCCAATTTTGGGATGTCCTTGACACTGCGCATGCGCAGTAGAGGCAAAGTATGGCGGGCCATTCAGGACATTATTTCTTTGGTTTTAGATGCAAATTTTGGGGATTGGGGGGCAAAATTTGTGTTTGGCTCTAGATTTTTAAGAGTTAGCACCAGCTATGTCTGGGTCATTGGTACAGTATAAAAATACAAGTATTTTGCTGACAGTACCGATCTTCATGCAGATGGAGAGGCATTGGGTTAAGCATTAGAATATAGCCTCTGGTAGCCACATATTTCCATCCTCTCATACGCCATTCCTGGGAAGTTTGGTTCACGTCGGCTCAGTAGTTTCAGAGAAGAAGATGAAAATGTGATTTCCCATTGGGTTTCTATAGTAACTATAAGCCGCAATTGTGGCCATGTTTGCAACCCGATCAACATTAAATGAGGATCGTTGGTAGAGGGCGTCCCAGTCACCATTTATGTGAAGTATCAAAACATTTTGCCAGGCAGTTTCAGAGGAGAAGATTTTTGAAAATCTACCAATCAGAATCAAAGAATGCCTCTGGCGGACATGTTTTTCAACCCACGGGAACAAAATGTGGATCGTTTGTAGAGGACCTCCCATAGACTATCCCTGCCAGGTTTGTTTTCACGCCGCCTCGGTTTTTCCAGAGAAGAAGAGGAAAATGTGATTTCCCATAGGATTTCTTCAGTAACTATAAGCTGCAATTGTTGCCAAGTTTGTGACCCAATCAACATAAAATGAGGATCGTTGGTAGAGGGGGTCCCAGTCATCATTTATGTGAAGTTTCAAAACATTTGGCCTGGCAGCTTCAGAGGAGAAGATTTTTGAAAATCCACCTATCAGAATCAAAGAATGCCTCTGGAAGCCATGTTTTTCATCTGACGGGAACAAAATGAGGATCGTTAGTAGAGGACCTCCAATAGACCATTCCTGCCAAGTTTGGTACACACCAGCCTAGCGGTTACAGAGCAGAAGATGAAAATGTGAAAAGTTTACAGACGCCGGACAACGACGGATGCCAAGTGATGAGAAAAGCTCACATGGACTTTTAGGCCAGGTGAGCTGAAAAAATCAAATTATGAATCTTGTTATTTATGCAGAAAAAATTAAACTTTTTGGGGTATGTTGAAGTAGGAATTGATCCTTCAGAAGACAGGAAATTGCTCCTTTTAATGCCAAATTAAAAAAATTTCCCACATATGCGCTTGGCACGGCATATCTAAATTAGTGGAATTTAGTCACTATTGTGGGGGAGTGGGGGGGGGGGGGGGGGGGGGGGGGGGGGGGAGGGCTAAAATGATTCTGGATGGTAATTCAAAAGTTAGTGGGCAGAAATAAAAAAAAATCAAATAATGAATCTTGTTATTTGAGCAGAAAAAATAAATCTTTTTGGGGTATGCTGAAGTAGGAATTGATCCTTCAGAAGACAGGAAATTGCGCCTTTTTATGCAAAATTTTTAATTTCTCCCATGCTGGGTGGAACCATGGTTGACCCGGCGCACATGTGCTTGGCACGGTGTGTCCAAATTAGTGGAATTTAGTCACTATGGGGGGGGGGGGGGAGGGGGTGGGGGGGAGATGATTCAGGATGGTCAATTCAAAAGTTAGTGGAGAGGAATAAAAAAAATTCAAATAATGAATCTTGTTATTTGAGCAGAAAAAATAAAACTTTCTGGGGTATGTTGAAGTAGGATTTGATCCTTCAGAAGACAGGAAATTGCTCCTTTTAATGCCAAATTTTAAAATTTTTCCATGCCAGGCCGAACCATGGTTGGCCAGGCCGAACCATGGTCGGCCCGGCACACATGTGCTTGGCAAGATGTATCCAAATTAGTGAACTTTAGTAATAAAATTGCACAAATATTGCTGTCATTGGAACTGTTCCAATGATAGTCATATTAATTTTATTAATGTGTCAGGATATTTCAGGTCAGGTTAGCCTTGTATTGGTTAATTTGCTGACGTTATGATAAGTAAAGGTTTAAATTGACTCAATTATTTCTATGTAAATCCTAGCAGAGGTACATCCAGAATCTAGATGGATTCTTGCTGGTTTTGTTGCATAAATCCAGTCTCAGATTCTGATCGAAATATTAGCCCTGATAATTGTTAACCAATGCTTTGATTCAGCACTTAAAGGACCAAATGAAACATATGAATCCATCATTTAAATCAAAAGCAAAATAAGAAAAGATATAAGTTCTTAATCTATGTTAACCCGTTACCCAATGTAATGGCCAAAACTGGCAGCGCTATTCTCAAAAATCAGCAATTAATTTTCATTATTTTTTCAGTTTTTGTCTCAAAAACATAGGTTATGACCCCTCATTGGAATGAGCTCATCGGGCACATTCCAATGAGGGGTCATAACCTATGTTTTTGAGACAAAAAAATGAAAAAAATTAGTTATTCAAGAATTTTTTTGCAAGTGTCGTCTGCTTTTCATGTTAGGTAAAGGGTTAACAATTTATTTTTCATTTGGCATGTGTGAGACCTGTCAAATCTCAGAACATAGAATTCACTGCCCCTTGATTGCTGCAAAGGCACATATAGTCAAGAAATCATCAGGCATTTTGGTTTGCCACATTACAGAGCCTGTCACATGTAAAGTTAGTCCTAGAAGGGACCCTCCAGTCATCATACCTCATAGAGGGAGGGAGGGTGTAATGACTGGAGGGCCCTTTTTATGATAATCAAAATTCTATTTGGAATGGCTACCCCAGCAATATCATATGTTATGTGACAAACTCCTAAAAACTATTCATCCTTCATATTCTCAAGCTCATTCTAATGAGGGATCATAAGTTAAGTTTGGGGGTAAAAACTTAAAAAATAAAATTTGTAAAGTTATTTTTGTAAATAATACTTGCCAGATATAACCAAAACGCTATGTTGGAGAGTTAAAAGATAATTTCTGCAAAGAAAATCCTGATTATCACTTGCACTAAAAGGTGACAACTTCAATTCTTTACAAAACATAGTTGTTCATGAAAACCAAGCCAAGAAATGAGAATAGGCAGCAACCATTATCTCTCTCTTTAGTTAATTTCATTTTCATTGTCTAAAAGAAAAAGTTGAAAAGAAATATTTCCTGACATATGAGTAATATGTTTTTCTTAAATTTGTCAGTAGCTATGATTTCTTGAAATATAGAATACATCAGTGGTACAAGAGGGAACTTCATTACTGCGTTGGAATGGTTCTGATATTTTATGTCCACATGATAAGTCTTTTTTTTTAATGAGAAAATGTTTAGGCATATATCTCAACCATTTCATTCATTGCTGTAGCTAATGCACACAACAAAATCAGTCCTCAATACTGTAAGCTGTTGTTCTGGTATGTGTGAAATTTATACACATTTGTTTTAAAACTTTCAGCGATAATCCTGGTTGAATATTGTGTTGTCTTGTTCAGCTTCATTTTTGTACAGAATTTGTATGTAATAGGCCTACATTTAATGGTTGTTCTCTGCATTTTAGTGCCTTGGCTGCTGATTGGGTTGATTCTATTGGTGATGAACTGAAAAATGAAACAAGAAAATTATTGAAACACAAGATAATTAAATTACTGGAGCTCGTGACAAAGGACTTGCAATTTGGCATGAAACCAGAATCTGATTCTTGAAAAGATTTCTTGCAAACTGTTGAACATTCCACAATAATTTATATCAGGATGCAAATTATATATTCTCAAAAAACTGAATGCAACAAGAGCTGGAGTTTCGTCCGGTGCATACCCCCACGTGGTGTACCGCCTAGTGTGGGCTTACCTATGACCAACAAATATTAGTTATGAATATTCTCGTACAGACTGATGGATGGATGCACAGATGGATGGACACAATCCAGTATACCCCCCCCCTCCCCCCTCCATTTTCTTCGAAAGTTTTCAACAATTTCCAACAATTTCTAAGTCAAAAGGTATGGTAAATTGTTTGGTGTTTGGAAGTTTTATGCAATGAGGCAGAAGCCTTTGTCATAGGCAAACTGCATGCCATATTTCACTGAAATCTGATAACCCCAATCCAGTATCCCCCCCCCCCCCCCCACATCCCATTTTCTTTGAAAGTTTTCAACAATTTCTAAGTCAAAAGGTATGGTAAAATGTTTGGTGTTTGGAAGTTTTATGCAATGAGGCAGAAGCCTTTGTCTTAGGCAAACTGCATGCCATATTTCACTGAAATCTGATAACCTATACCTGAGATACAGGCTGAACAGACAAATAATGTCTATTTCCTACAATTTCTAAGTCAAAAAAGGGGGATAACTATAAAAAGGAGAATGTGAGAAATATCGTTGAATCCTTTTTTTAAAGCCTATACCATAAGCAGTGTTCATGGCAAATTTCATTGCAATAGAATATTCGATACCCGAGATACAGGCTGAACAGACAAAATTTGGCTTGGACGGACACAATTTCTAAGTGAACAAGTAACAAAAAAAAAAAAAAAAAAAAATAACTAGTGTGGGCATACCTATGACCAACAAATATTATAAAAAATAATAATTTACTTAAGTTATGAATAGTTTCGGACGGACTCACACACGGATGCACAGACAGACGGATGGACAGATGGACAGACGGACGCATGTAATCCAGTATATCCCCATTTTCTTCAAAAGTGGGGGTATAATTATGCCCCATGGCAGAAACAGTTTAACACAAGTAGCAAAACACAACACTTGTATGAATCTACCAAAGAGAACATAACTGTTTCTTTATTCAGGTCTAACAGCTTCTGACAGCCAGGGTCATAAAGTGTTTTGCTATAGGCTAGTTGGGTTTAAATATCAAAGGGGCACGACTAATGCGGCTCTACAATAAGGTTTGGGAAAACGACTGCCACCAAAGTTTAGCAAATATTTCACTATGATGGGAAATCCTGATTAATAGACCTTTCTATAGTACCATCTCTTGGAAGCTGTTAACCATTAAAGGTCTTTATCCGACTGACAAACTTTATGGTTAGAGCTGGGAGGTTAAGCACAACCTCGGGTCAGGATTGGTAGTGAGAGACTATGGAACATCACAACTGCACTCCAATAAACATAACCGAAAATTTGGTTTTAAAATTCCAGCGTGTTTTAAGATACTGCACATAATACTTAATTACCAGAATGATCACATAATTTGCTTTATAAGAAATGCAATATCTAGAAATCTGAAGGCCACCGTCAAATAATTTCTGTATACATTTGAATGGAATTAAAAAACAATACTGTCGTACACTATACTTGCACCAATGACAAGCCAAGATATGAGGTTTTCAGTATCAATACACGAAACTCAACACGATCCATTAATATTCATGACCTGTCAACACCAAGGTTGAAGCATTGTAAAATGTTCATCAGTTTATCAAATGTGGTCTCCTTTGATGAACTATAACCTGCACTTGCTCTTCATTTATAGTGTCGGATACATTTATTTCTACACATAATTTTGGAAGCTTGAACATCAAAATCGATTTCAAATTCACATTTGAAGAAGGATGGAAATTTAGGGTTACAATGACCTAAATGAGCAACTTTTACTTGATAAAATTTTGAGGGTCGGCATAATTTTTTAGGGTCGGTCGGGCTATCCTAAACACAGATATGTTTTATTTTTGGCCTGATATTTTACATTACAGGCACTGATATTTTATAATTATTTGTTCAACTGATAAATCAACAGAAGATGCCTTGTTAGTTGTTAGTGGAAGATGTTGTAATTAGGCCTATAGGGAGATCTTATAGGCATATACGGATAGTTTCTATATTGTCATGGACAACTGAAATTGCAAGAGGTTTTTTTTATTTAAAAAACCGAACCCGCAACTGCAGTGTAAATCCCACAGCCTCCCAGCTCTATTTATGGTCTCAGAACAGGTACTATAACATACAATCAAACAGATGTACCCTGGACAATAGTCACAGTACCTTGACACTGATTTCTAGTAAAGTCTTGGTTACCTCCAAGACTAGAAATCACTGCCAAGCCACTAGACTCAGCATCTATGGTGTAGTCGCAAAAGTCTAGAAAAGTTAGAAGGCCCTCAGTGATTGAAGGTGACTCAGTGTGATTCCAGTAGATGTATTGTGAAAACACAGATTTTAGAATCTGTGGGTTTATTATGAATTTTCAAGGAAGGCATTTACTGCACTATTATTTACTTATTTATTTACTGGTGTTTAAGGTCACATACTTCTTCACAATGACTAATCATGACCACAACATCAAGATAAAGTTAAGTTTAGTCAATCTTTTATGCCAATGTTGCCCATTTTGGAATATTTCCACCCCTATCATTGGTGAATGGGTTCTGTTTTACCAGTAGAAAGGTGCTTATTTATAACAGAAAACAAGGACTGTTTCACTTCCTGAGGTTCACATGGGGATTTACCAAACTTCTTATTTTGTAATCAGGCAGGCTATAGAGGGCAATCACTTGCCTCAAAACTACAGGTCTGGACTTTTATTTTTCTGAAAGCTCATGATAACTTGTTATTGTATATACAACAAATTTAGAGCTATTATTTTCAACAGGGTCACAAATTAGTATATTGCAGTATCAAATATGTGTAGGGGAAAATTTTAGACCAGTGGTTTTACACTCAAAAATATACAGATCAGAACTTTTCCAAGCTGATAAAGTAGAAAAACAACCCTATTAAGATTTGGATTTTATGTCGTGTTCCCACAAGCCTTGTGGTTAGAAGTACACTCTCATTGTTTACATATCAAACCCTGAATAGTTGATGAATAAACTTGATGTGAAAAGAAAACAAGAGCTACTGCTAATGGCAATTATACCCCCACTGCAGTGCTGGACCGATGAAGCATACATGAATTAAAACAAAGTACATACCATAAAATCACAAAAAATTGACAAAGTAAGGACTGCAACTCTGGTGAAAAATATGCAGACAACTTTTTTAAAACGTGCAGAAGCTGCCTGTCAGAAGGATCCCTCAAACCAAATTTCATTCATCCGCTCACTGCTGAGAAATCGGTAGATGCTAGGGCTGCACGATACTCAAAACTGAATACCGGTATCGGTATTCAAAAAAATACCGTGGTATACTGGTATATTGGAAACTGCTCAAATATTTGAACCTAGGTATCACAATCGAGACTTAAGGAATCACAGTCAGAACGAATCAGCATGCCTTGATGACGCGGTTCGAAAATCATTTACCCCTCGCAGACGACATTAAAATTTATTATTTTAAAAATTAGTTTCTCAGATTTCCCCCCCCCCCCCCCCCCAAATTCTACAAAACAATATCATGTGACCCCTCATTTGAAGGAGCTCAACAAGCTCGTTCCAATGAGGGGTCACATGATATAGATTTGTTGAAAATTTTGAAAATTATTTTTTGAACTGCTGAATTTGTATATTACGTGGGTAAAAGCAGACGATTCCTTGGGTAAAGGGATAATATTCATTCGGAGCGACAGTTAAAAAACTCAAGACATCTTGAAAATTAAATTGTGGGTAAATAAATAATTACGATAAACCGATATTTTTGTAATTATGCCGGTATTCAATCGATATTGGTTTGAATACCGGTTTCTATCGGTTTATTGATATACCGTGCAGCCCTAGTAGATGCATGCATGGATGCATGGAAGGATGCATGTAATCCAGTATACCACCCATTCTCTTCGGGATTGGGGGGTATAGAAACATTCACATTGTTTACATAGCCAACCATTAAATAGCTGCTGAAAACATGATTAGCTGAGGCTGTGAAAAGAGTATTGCTTGAAGAAAAAGTGTGATCACTAAATTAAATTAATATTTACCTAATATAACAGCCATATCCAGCCAGCATGATACACAAAAACACCCTTCAAATTTTATATTTTCAATTTTTTCTCCAAAAAGTGGCTTACTATAAGCTTATCAAGTCTTTTATACAACTACAACTACTCCGAGGTTCAAGAATCTTCTGTGGTTACAAGATCCTACTTAACTTCCCAACCATTTTTAGTTCAGGCCTCAATGATTCACACCAATGGAAAACATGCAAATCATCACAGATTCACACTTTCAGTGTTGATTCATGCAAGGATTGAATCGTTTGGGCAAAAAGGGGGAGAGGGAGATAGTAGTTGCTGTTTGAACACATGAAACAAACAGGCATTCACAGTGCCAGAGCATGTTGTTTAATCTCAACATAAATTAATTCCCATTTATAACTCTGTTCAAGAATATCCAGGCAAGTTAGTTGATAACCCAATCAAACGCAAACATGTAATGTTTTCAAGATGAAGCCATGTCAGCCTGTGTGGTCCCTTCCTATGCTTGACTGAGGTTACTGTAACCTGGGTATGATGTATGAGTTGCACGGAAACCAGACATGGTTGTCAATTAAACAAGTGGCATCACACACACACAAGATTATGGTATGTTCCATTATAAAACCAATTTCGCCCCATTAAATTTCGTCCTGAACATTTTGGAAAAAAACATTTTTCTCAATAGATTTTTCTCCAAATTTTGGATTACCCTCACTACCATAGGATATTAAATTTCCAACTGTTGGTGGTTTGAGGCTTGAAATATCTAACTATGGAACTAACTACTTGGCTGGAATTGGAGGCAAAAAGTCCCCCCCCCCCCCCCACCTCTACCCCCACACCCAAAAGTGAGCAAAATTACAGGACCATTTCAACAGTGGGCATTTCCCTAACAATGTATGTATGGAAGGCAAGTTGAGAATTTAGATACCTTCCAATAAAATTTCACAATGCAAGTCTTTAAAAATTTACATAAGTGAGTGCATTTGGTTAGCTGACAACAAAGTCGAAAGTAATTATGCTTACCATTAAAAACACAATTTTTTCAACCAGTCTTCTGTGACTTATCAATAATAAACAGTCCTGGACAAATGATCCTAGTACGAATTTCAACTTAGAATGAAATGTCTTACAAAGAACTGGTTTGTCTGTTTTGATTTGCACCTTGTTTTGTGGCTACACTGCAATCTACAATGTCTCTATTAATTATATGTGTAGTATACTCATTCAACCACACGTTTTGTTTTTTATTAAAAAGTGTACCTTTAACATCCCTCTCAAGTTTAAATTCTAATTTAGCTTTGCTGCGAAAGGGATAATTTAATGAGGAATGTTTAACTGACACCTGGGCTTGATCCAGTCTTCTGTTTAGATGTACATGTTTATTGCAGATTATTCTTTTGACAAGTCTGGCTTAGAGTATGTGATGAGATGAGATTTTTCTTTGCAATCAGATATACACGTGTTCTTAACCCTTTACCCAACGCAGACGATATCAAAATTTATTATTTTAAATAGCATTTTTTCAAATTTTTCAAAAAATTTCAACAAAACCATATCATGTGACTCGTCGAGCTCGTTCCAACGAGGGGTCACATGATATGGTTTTGTTGAATTTTTTTGAAAAATAATATTTTTTCAACTGCTGAATTTGCATATTACGCGGGCGGATGCGGGCGATTCGTTGGGTAAAGGGTTAAAGGAACTAATGGGTATTAATACTGGGAATAGACGATTCTCATTTACTGATTACAAGAACTGCTTATCCACGAAGACTCTTGGAAAGAAAGTAAGAGTCTTTAGGCCCCACAAAGTAGATCTTGTTTCTCAGGTCATTTTTTGTAAAACTGCATATGGGCGGGTGGTTTTTTATTTTAATTTTTATTTTTGTAATTATTTCTTTGCAATCAATAGTTCATGTTCTTGGTTTGTTTTATGTTTTAGGCCTCATAATCTACAGAATAGCATAAGTGGTGGTGTATTTCATCCCTTGATTGCAAGAAGGCTTTGCAATGCTAAAGCATTGCAAAGCTTTGTTGTGCACCAGAGACAAATTTATCAATTTTATTAACTTGGGTAAAATCAGACATAAACCATTGAACTTTTACTTTTTTAAGTTTACATTGGTAATAAAAAGGGAGCATGCGGAAGCCAAAAGGACCATGCGGGAGGGCCTGAGAAACAGATTTTTAACTTTTTTTAAGCCTTATTTTATTTTTTATCTTTTATATTTCTTGTCAAAGTACAGTATGAAATATGAATGGAAAACTTAGCTATTTTCCTTTAATATGCAGGAAAACCTGTCTGCAAACATCTCATTTAAAAATTTTGCACATACCCACTCCATTCTGAATCCCAATACATTGATTCGAGTTGACATGTTAGGCATGAATCAACACTGATTTGGCCAAAATGGAACAGATTTTAAGGCCTGTATTTACTTCATGCTTCTATATACTCCAGACACCTAACAACCTTTTAATCTACATTTTTGTTCGTGGAAAAATATGGCAGGCAACGACAATATGACGTATTGAACATAAAATTGTTACGGGGATCAAAAAGAAAAAAATAAATCCAAAACAGCTATGTGCTTGTAAAATTGAATTATTTCTGATTCTTCAAATGACTCCAAAACAGAACCCTTCGTGTAGAATGATCAGTAACACAAACTTAATTAAAGGCCTATTGCTGACTTTGATAAACTTTGTTGCTGCAGAAGAGGTCTTCCATCATTCAATCATGCAGAAGTCCAGTGCACAATAGTGAAATAAATTTGGCAGTTTTTTTCTAGTCAAGACTCTGATGCTGCTGTTGGTAGCAAAGGTTTGAGTATAAATCATTACAAAAGAACTTTAATTGGAGTAGTCAGTGAGGCAGGACTAATAATACCCCCTCCCCCCACCCCCCTCCACCCTAAATGAAAGTGTCAATGACACTGTAGCTCAACTTGTCAAGACATGTACATGTATAGTTTGTGACACAGCAATGACAAACATCTAGGTAATGACCTGATAACAAAGGTACATATAAAGTATTGTAACAGTCTGTACATAAATACTGACCATAGCCTGTAACAAATGTATGGGTAAAGTATTGAAAAGGTGGGTGACAGTCAGATGCTGAACTAGAAAAAAAATCTTTGAGTCCTAGAGTGGGTCTGACTGAACCCCAAAATATTTGTTCTCATAGCACACTGATAACAAAGGCACCCCAAAACACACTCATTCCTGTCCCAAGGTGAAAACAAAGGTAACCAAGAAGTTTTGTGAAGATCAGTTCATAAATACGAGCTGTATAGAAGTTGTGACAAAAAACTGATTGGACCTAATTTCAGTACAAAATGGCCACTGGCAGCCATCTTGAATTTTGGACCGCACTCAGAAACACTCGTTCTCGTCCCGAGGTGATAACAAAGGTACCCAAGAAGTTTCGTGAAGATCGGTTGATAAATACAGCCTCTAGCATGAGCCATATTGACATGTGCACTTACAGTGTATAAGTAGCACTAAATAAATCAAAATTCATCTAATTTGCATAATTTCTGCACGAGAAAAAAACCTGTACTGTATGTGATGTATTCCATTTTACTAAATATTCATACAAAAAGTTATTCAAATCAGAACTGTCATACAGAAGTTCTGTACAAAGGACTGATTGCACTAATTTTGGTACAAAATTGCTGCTGGCGGCCATCTTGAATTTTGGACCACACCCAAAAACACTCGTTCTCATCCCACGGTCATAACAAAGGTACCCAAGAAGTTTCGTAAAGATTGGTTCATAAATATGGCCTCTAGCCCGAGCCATAGCAGCTTGGCACTTACAGCTCTGAAAGTAACACTAAATAAATCAAAGTCAGGCTAATTTGCATAATTTACACACGAGAAAAAAACCCGTATTATATGTGATGTATCCCATGGTACTAAACATTTATACAAAACTTTATTCAAATCAGAACTTTCATACAGAAGTTCTGTACAAAAAACTAATTTTTGCATCATCTGTACAAAATGGCCGCTGGCAGCCATCTTGAATTTTGGACCACACCTAAAAACACTCGTTCCCGTCCCAGGGTCATAACAAAGGTACACAAGAAGTTTCGTAAAGATCGGTTCATAAATACGAACTCTAGCCCGAGCCATAGCCAATTGTTGACGTATGGACAGACGGACGGACGGACAGACGGACGACGGGCCATGACAATAGCTCAAATTTGACTTCGTCAAAGTTGAGCTAAAAAGTGAAAAATTAGAATGAAAACAAAATATTGTTCTCAATTCGTAAAACATGATACAAAAGATGACAAGGTTCTAAACTAAGTATGGGATGCTGTAAATCTTGAAAACTTCATTGAACTGCAGCTGGGTTATTTTGAGTGCAGTTAACTGGTAGATTGTTGGAAGTCTATATTTAGCATTTACAAAAATACAGCAGGCTGTTACTATAATATCTACTCTGGCAAGAATCAGATTTTATTAATGACACATTGCTCAGTTACATTAGATTGGATAGTGCCTATAGGCACCATCCAATCAAATGCAATAAAGCAATATATGATGAAAAGAAAATCTGTGGTCAAGAGAGCACTCTATCACTGCCCCCCCTCCCCCCCCCCCCCCCCCCCTGGACAACCTGGGTGAAGGTGATATGCAAACTTGTTTCACTTAAACATCTCATGAGCCCACATACAGAAAATATTTGAAATCCATTGGTAATTGTTGAAATTAATCCTGGACAACTTTTGGCCATGTGCTGACTTAATTGAAAAATTTTAAGTTAATGGGGCATAACTCACGAAAAACTGGGTGAGTGAGGCTGATATGCAACCATGTTTCACTTGAACATCTTGTGAGCCCACATACCCAAACTGTTTGAAATCTGTTGGTAATTGTTGAAATTAGCTCTGGACAACTTTTGGTCATTCGCTGACTTATTTGAAAAAACTTAAGTCAAAGGGGCAAAACACCTGAAAAACTGGGTGGGAAAAGATGATATGCACACTTGTTCCACATAAAAAAACATCTTATGAGACCACATACCAAAAACGTATGAAAACCATTGCATAATTGTTGCAATTAACCCCCAGACAACTTTTGGTCGTATGCTGACTTACTAAAATCAGAGGACACCGTTGGACGGTGCATAATACACCCGCACTTCCAGAAATTATAAAACATCATTCATGTTCCAATTGAACTTTACTTGATTTCTCAATATGTCCATCCAAAACGGTAAAAATTCAAAGTTCAAGGGCAGTAACTCCATGAAAAATCAACTGAGCGGAATTAAATTCGAACTTGATCTGTAAGTACCCATAACAAAGCTATATACCAAAATTTTTCACAATATGTCCATCCATAACGAAAAAAAAGTCTGGAAAACAGTAAAAATAAGCCAATGAAATCGTCAGATGTGTACCCATACGTGCAACTAGTAGAAAGCTGTATGACGGAGGGCCACCCTGGATGCCGACTTTATGTACACCATTTCAAGTTATCAAATTATAAAGGGATTGGAGGAATTTACAATTTGAAGGATAAAGGGTTAATATCTCAGGAACAAATTATCAGATTTACACCCAAAACTATACAGCTCGGCACATCAGCAACCTGAACACAAATATAAAGTAACTTGACAATCCAAGCAATATTTTTCAAGTTATCGAATGCCAAAGGGATTGGAGGAATTTTCAATTTGAAGGATAGAGGGTTAATATCTCAGGATCAAAATAACAGATTTACACCAAAAAGTATACAGCTCGGCACATCAGTAACCTGAACACAAATATAAAGTAACTTGACAATCCAAGCAATATTTTTCAAGTTATCGAATGTCAAAGGGATTTGAGGAATTTTCAATTTGAAGGATAAAGGGTTAATATCTCAGGATCAAATTATCAGATTTACACCAAAAACTATACAGCTTGGCACATCAGTAACCTGAACACAAATATAAAGTAACCTGACAATGCATGCAATATTTTTCAAGTTATCGAATGCCAAAGGGATTGGAGGAATTTTCAATTTGATGGATAAAGGGTTAATATCTCAGGATCAAATTATCAGATTTACACCAAAAACTATGCAGCTCGGCACATCAGTAACCTGAACACAAATATAAAGTAACTTGACAATCCAAGCAATATTTTTCAAGTTATCGAATGCCAACGGGATTGGAAGAATTTTCAATTTGAAGGATAAAGGGTTAATATCTCATGATCAAAATAACAGATTTACACCAAAAACTATACAGCTCGGAACATCTGTAACCTGAAGATATATATCTAAAGTAACGTGACAATTGGATTGATATTTTTTGAGTTATCTCATGCCAAAGGGATTGGAAGAATTCTCAATTTGAAGGATAAAGAATTAATATCTCAGGATCAAATTATCAGATTTACACCAAAAACTATACAGCTCAGCACATCAGTAACCTGAACACCAATATAAAGTAACTTGACAATCCAAGCAATAATTTTCAAGTTATCGAATGCCAAATAAATGGATACGGATGCTGGACGGACAGACAGATGGATGGACAGACAGCCAGACAGACAGACAAAGGATGGAAAAACGACGGTTGGCCACCCCGGGTGCCGGCATTATGTGTACCATACATAGTATGGGTACACATAAAAATTCTAAAGTTCGGAAAACGTTAACTCCACCAAAAATCAACTGTGCGGATCAAAATTCGAACTTGATCTGTAAGTATCCATAACAAAGCTGTATACCAAAAATTTTCTCAATATGTCCATCCATGACGAAAAATAGTCTGGAAAACAATTCCGGACAGATGGACGGGCAAATGGATACCAATGCCATAACATGATACGGCCGCATTAAAATGCAGGCATGTAAAAAAGTCTGGAAAATGGTAAAAATTCTAAGTTCAAGGCCAATAACTCCACCAAAAATCAACCAAGCAGAATGAAATTCGAACTTGATCTGTAAGTATCCACAACAAAGCTATATACCAACAATTTTCTCAATATGTCCAACCATGACAAAAAAAAGTCCGGAAAATGAAAAAGAAATCCAGAAAACGAAAAAATTCTACGTTCAAGGGCAGTAACTCCACCAAAAAAATCAACCAAGTGGAACGAAATTCAAAGCTGATCTGTAAGTATCCATAACAAAGCTACATATAAAAGATTTTCTCAACACGTCAACATGTCAATCCATAACGAAAAGTCTGGAAAACGGTAACTAAGTTCAAGGGCAGTAACTCCACCCAAGATCAACAGAGTGGAACGAAATTCGAACTTGATCTGTAAGTATCCATAACAATCCATAATGAAAAAAAGTTTAATGACACTTTCAAACACAATGGTCACATCATCGCCGAGTTCGATGCAGCTGAAGGCAAGTGCACCACTGAAATGCAGTATGCCTTAGCACACAGCGTCATCATGCCCCTCTGCCAACAATCAGAATTAAGTGCCTTGCTCAAAGACATTAACACAGTTACTGCTGGTTAGAATCAAACTATCAACCTTTCAGTTTGAAGTAGATGGGGACTTAGAATCAAAATTCTACATAAGCATTAGTGTTGAAACGATTAGCCGACTAATCGATGTCGACGCGATTATTAAATTAGTCGATCCCTAAATCTGCTAGTCGATTAGTCGGAACATCTGCCCCAACCATACACCATCCCCTTAAATTCACCCAACATTGTTGCGAACGTCACAAGTAAACTCCCGAAATCAAAAAACAACCCACGGAAATAAAGCATTTGATGTTTCCGACTGCATGAATAACAACCCTAGTTGGCCAACTGACCAGAGATTGAATAAGACCAGGGGTACGTGAAGTAAACAGGGAAAAATATATGGGTGAGCTTATTCTCGAGGGAGCAGCCTGCAGGAAAATTAGGACCCAAAGTTGACATGAAATTAGGCCACCTACGGACATCAATTTGTTCACCAGGTACTGGTAAGTTCGAAATGTCTTACAGAAACATCAAAGAGAAATTATGGAAGAACACATACCAGTTCGTATTTGGAACAATTTGTTATCACTAAAGAACCAATTACAAAATCCATGTGCTTTTTATTTTCGTTTTGTAAATACATGCGGACAAATTCCTGGAAATCTGCGAGTTTCCGGAAAATTGAAAGTGAAACTAGCTTTTCCTCGAACTGCAACTGAGTTAAGAGGAAACCCAATCTGGTCAGGCGATGATTTTCAAAGCAGACAATATGGAAATTAGTAGGCGTGTTCGATGTATGCATAATTATGGACAGATAAGAGGTTAAGTAATAATACGAGAAGTTGTGTGGGAGTGTTCGGTGTACAATTGTTGACAGGCTGATGACTGCTGTGGGCGTTAACTGTGCTTAATTTTCGACGGGATGTACATCACGCATGCGTAAAGAGCACTTCCTTTTGTTAACATTCAATGGGATGGAACGAATAATATAAAAAAAAACCTGAATAATGATTTATTTTATTAAAATATCAGTGACTATATTGAGAAAAAATTATTTTAAACAGAAGCTACCAACATTAATTCTCTCTCGAAACTGAAAGAGGTTTTGAGGACTTTGAAAGCTTCACTTGCCATTGTTTCATTGCAAGTATTACTGTTAGTTTTAACCAGGGAAGAACGGCGGTACACGTGTTTGATAACAATAACATGGGGCTTCGACTAGTCAATTAGTAATCGATTACTGCTGGCGACTAGTCGATTCCTGAAAATCACTAATCGTTTCAACACTAATAAGCATAACATTACCTGTTGCTTCCCTGCTGAGACTGTACATCGTTGGATTGGTGTGGTCCATTAGTAAACATTGGAAATCGACCATTTATTTGCTGGTCACTTGTACTCCTACTACTCTCACTCATATCACTTGCAACATCATCATCATATATTCTGTACCTGGAATGAGTTCAGGATAAAACAATTTACCCCTTTACTCAATATGACTTGAAACAATACATCACAATATTTCTTCCTGAATAAAAAAGAAAAATTTCATTTTTGATTTCAAAACATGGGTTAGGCCTGAAAAAGTTAAAAATCTGTCTCACAGGCCCTCCTTCCCTCCTGATCCTTTTGGCTGCCACATTCTCTCTTTTTATAACCAAAGCAAACTTTAAAAAAATAAAAAAGTAAATGGTTTACGTCTGATATTGTACCAAAGTTAATAAAATTGATAAATTTGTCCCTTGAGTGCAAGAAGGCTTTGCAATGCTTTAGCATTGCAAAGCATTCTTGAACTGAAGGGACTAAATACACCACCACCCATGCTATTTCTTAGATTATGAGGCGTAAAACATAAAATAAACCAATAACATGAACTTTTGATGGCAAAGAAATGATTACAACAAAAAATAAAATAAAAAACTCCCCGCCCACATGCAATTTTACAAATGAAAGTGTCAATGACACTGTAGCTCAACTTGTCAAGACAAAGACATGTACATGTATAGTATGTGACACAGCAATGACAAACATCTAGGTAATGACCTGATAACAAAGGTACATATAAAGTATTGTAACGGTCTGTACATAAATACTGACCATTGCCTGTAACAAATGTATAGGTAAAGTATTGTAAAGGTGGGTGATAGTCAGATGCTAAACCAGAAAAGAAATCTTTGAGTCCCAGAGTGGGTCTGACTGAACCCCAAAATATTTGTTCTCATAGCACAGTGATAACAAAGGCACCCCAAAACACACTCATTCCTGTCCCAAGGCGAAAACAAAGGTACCCAAGAAGTTTTGTGAAGATCAGTTCACAAATATGAGCTGTGTAGAAGTTGTGACAAAAAACTGATTGGACCTAATTTCGGTACAAAATGGCCACTGGCAGCCATCTTGAATTCTGGACTGCACCCAGAAACACTCGTTCTCGTCCCAAGGAGATAACAAAGGTACCCAAGAAGTTTTGTGAAGATTGGTTCATAAATACAGCCTCTAGCCCGAGCCGTATTGACATGTGCACTTACAGTGTATAAGTAGCACTGAATGAATCAAAGTTCATCTAATTTGCATAATTTCTGCACGAGAAAAAACCCGTACTATATGTGATGTATTCCATGTTACTAAACATTCATACAAAAATATATTCAAATCAGAACTTTCATACAGAAGTTCTGCACAAAAGACTGATTGCACTAATTTTGGTACAAAATGGCTGCTGGTGGCCATCTTGAATTTTGGACCACACCCAAAAACACTCGTTCTCATCCCACGGTGATAACAAAGGTACCCAAGAAGTTTCGTAAAGATCGGTTCATAAATACGGCCTCTAGCCTGAGCCGTATATAGAAGTTGTGAACAAAAAACTGATTAGACCTAATTTTGGTACAAAATGGCCACTGGCAGCCATCTTGAATTTTGGACCGCACCCAGAAACACTCATTCTCGTCCCAAGGTGATAACAAAGGTACCCAAGATGTTTCGTGAAGATCGGTTCATAAATACAGACTCTAGCCCGAGCCGTATTGACATGTGTACTTACTGTGTACAAGTAGCACTGAAAAAATCAAAGTTCATCTAATTTGCATAATTTCTGCACGAGAAAAAAACCCGTATTATATGTGATGTATCCCATGGTACTAAACATTCACACAAAAAATTATTCAAATCAGCGCTTTCATATGGAAGTTCTGTGCAAAAATCTGAATGCACCAAATTTTGTACAAAATGGCTGCCATCAGCCTTCTTGAATTTCGGACCGGACCCAAAAACACTCGTTCTCGTGCCACGGTGATAACAAAGGTACCCAAGGAATTTCGTAAAGATTGGTTCATAAATACGGCCTCTAGCCCGAGCCGTATTGGCATTTGCACTCACAGTGCTGAAAGTAACACCAAAAAACATCAAAGTTAGTCTAATTTGCATTATTTACGCACAAGAAAAAAACCCGTATTATATGTGATGTATCCCATGGTACTAAACATTCATACAAAAAATTATTCAAATCATAGCTTTCATATGGAAGTTCTGTACAAAAAACAGATTTCTGCATTGTCGGCACAAAATGGCGGCTGGCAGCCATCTTGAATTTCGGACCAAAGCCCAAAACACTCGTTCTCGTCCCACGGTCATAACAAAGGTACCCAAGAAGTTTCGTAAAGATCGGTTCATAAATACGGCCTCTAGCCCGAGCCGTATCCAATTGTTGACGGACAGACGGACGACGGGCCATGGCATAAGCTCAAATTTGGCTTCACCAAAGTTGAGCTAAAAATGGCCTGAGAAATGAAGATCTACTTTGAGAGGCCTTATGACCACTCAGTGGAATTAGTTCAAGCAGCTAAATCCAATGAGTGGTCGTAACTCAAGGAGCTAACTCCAATGAGTGGCCCTACCCAATATTTTAAAAGTCAAAACTTAAAGGGTAATAAATTTTGACTGGCAACTTTTGTGTATAATACCGAACAGATTTTAATATTATGTTGGGTAAAGGGTTAACCAGTTGACTATGGGGACTCCTAACCTTTTTTCCTTTATCTTGAAACTGTTCAATAATAGCAAATTTAGTTCATAACACATTTAAGTGAATGTCGTTTATGTAACTGTTCTACGCATGTCTGCTATTGTATGGGGTTTTTTTTTTTTTTTTTTTTTTTTTGGGGGGGGGGGGGGGGGGCGGGAGAGGAACTTAAGTAAGCTGCAATAACTTGTTTTCCAATCCCTTTGTCTATTAACATCCAAAGACAATAAAATATGTTTAAATCAATGAAAAGGGTTAACTTAATTCTTGAAGGTGAAAATCGGTTTGAACTTGAAAAACGTCTCAGAAAGTATGTCCTCACCTTTATACTTTTTGTTATCAGGAAGTAATACTAATTCATGTGATTGATTTCAATGAACACGGGATATTGGTGCTAAAGGTCACTTTCTGCATCTATGGCTATATCAGTATTGTTATGAAGTCACATTTAGCCCATTGTTTTTATACCACTCCTGCCCAGTTAAGTGGAATTCAACCTCAGGGTTCTGTTTAAACAGTACTTGTTTATCACAGTAAATAAGCACTGCTCAATTTCCAAAGGTGAAGATGCAGGTTTATTTATCATTGAGTTTATTTATTTATTTATTCATTGATGTTTGAGGTTACTTTCAACATTTATGGTGATATCATGCCCAAAACACAAGTATAAAGTCAAATTTAGCCAACTGTTTTTTTATATGGT